>JAVJIF010000800.1:0-187500 GCA_038442645.1 Agave tequilana
GAATCACTGCAACAATACATATACCTGATGACAGATAGATAATGACAAGATATGGCAGTTGAAAGCGATAAAAGATAGAATCATGAAATAACAGGAATAGAATGACAGGCTAAATTTGATATACGAGAATCAGGAATAATAGCAGGAACAGAAAATACAAAAGTACCAGAATCAAAGGAGAGGACCCAAGCTCCTCGCAAAGCGTACCGCCTCATCAAAACCTGCACATTAAAAAACAATCGTCCAATAGCTGGACGTGCAAACCCAGGGTCGTTAGAACGCAACCATGGTGAGTGTGTGTGTAAAGGGAAAAGCTCGTGACATAAACAGTGTGCATAAAATAATAATAGATATCTGCAACACTAAATAACATGATAAATAAACACTGAATAACAATACATGGATAAGTACAGATAAAAGACAAGAAAATACTGTAACGAACAACTGATGTCCAACATGTGTAACCTAGCATATCACTAGTTGTTATACAACCCCGTCATGGTTATAGTTATATGTCTATCACAGTGATATGATGTACAGTCAGGTAATTATGGTCAGTCATAAAACATTAACAGTTCATTATCATTTATTATGTCATCGAACACCAATTGTCACCTGTATAGACGCATCCCATACTACGCCTACTACATGTGTCAATCAGGGTTCTAAGTTATTGAAACTGATCGGTTGGAGACATTGTCTATGTTTTAGGTGGGTCCCGTACATACCCGGGACCACGGCCCAAATACCTGGCGCTGAATCGGCCCTACCGCCAGGTAGGTCAGTAACAGTAACAGTATCACTGTGGAACAGTAAACTCACAGTAGCACTGTGGAACAGTAAACAGATGGGATGTCAGTCATCCCCGGAACCCTGCAGTGGAATCGTAAGTTGGCTGCGCAACCTGTATCCTAGGTCCACCCAAAATACAGACGCTGTCTCCTCCATCATTTCCCCAATCCCGGTGTAAGTTGTCCATTTACATTTATTATTATTCAATTCAGTTAAATCAGTCAATGTCAATATATCTAGAATACTGGGACGATACGGTAACAGTAACAATAACATACAGTAACAGTCAATCAGTGATCGTATACACGGTAAACAATATAAGTAACAGTGAAACAATACAATACCGTGTATCGATGACAATAGGACTGTACCGTGGTTACGGTCAAACAATCATTTCCCAGTACTTCCAGTAATCTGAATACTAGGTTTATCAGTCAGGTGCCAAGCATGACCAGTCAAGTTCAGCTCACGAATATCCACTAATTCTCACCTGCCTTATCATCAGAAAGATAATCAATCTAGCTAATGAACTGATAACTATCATCTGTAACTCTGGGTACAAGAACGATATCGACTAGGTCACTATCACATAAACTCAATCTCTGTTACAGGTGTAATCCAGTCTCTAACATCATAAAAGTCCACATCATATCTGAATGAATCATCACTTAAGTTGTTAACAAAGAAAGAATAACAAGTCTGGAAGTCTTTCTACAAAAAAAATATATCATCTGTCCTCTATAACTCTAGTTCAGTCCAATCACAGTCCAACTCTGAAATGGTCCATGTACATCCAATCGTCAGGTACTCTAATCTTTTAATAAGGTAGATCACATCTAATATGTCCTCAAACAGCTGTATTATAGAATAGCTACTTCTGATACTTAACATCAACGACACATCATCTAATAAATCTCAAAACTCAAACTATAAATCCAAGTCATTACACCCAACTCATAATTCAATAGTTACTTGATCATCGAGTACCGATACACATCGAGTAATCCAATACAATACACCGTTCCACAACATATATCAATAATCATAGTTTAGTTTCTCTCACTCCATAAGTCTACGCTGAACCATAAGTCTTCACAGTTCCCTCTTCTATATGATCAGTCATAATATCCCAATACTCGGCACCATAACTGATACATACATATAAGATCTATCAGGTCCAAGTCTTCAATCATATCTTTCCTCAAACCAGATACATCCAACTATAGTCAGATCATAACTAAAGAGAGTAACGTCCTCAATCAATAAGAAATCTAGATCATCTTTACATCTAGTATCCAACGTCGGTAAGATCATCA
Source organism: Agave tequilana (assembly GCA_038442645.1). Classification (NCBI taxonomy): domain Eukaryota; kingdom Viridiplantae; phylum Streptophyta; class Magnoliopsida; order Asparagales; family Asparagaceae; genus Agave; species Agave tequilana. Next base: position 2,109 of record JAVJIF010000800.1, read on the forward strand.
GTACTCCATCAACATAATTAAGGTAAATCCGAAAGTCTTTGGTCTAATAATCTAAAACCAAGATCATGTTACATGTCTATTTCAAAGGTAAGTTATACACTCACATAATGACAATCCAACAAGATCAAGCTCCTCTATAAACTATCAGATCCAATATAAATATATCATAGGTCAACTCTACTCTAACTAAGTCAATGCCAACCAAATCAGCAATCATTATATTGGTAAAGCAATGTCATATCTAACACTCCCCGATATCCACGGGAAATCTAGTCGGGATAATCACCAACACTGCCTAAACACTATGCCTAATATATGTCCTCTAACCTCAAATATAATGTAGTTCAACTGATCAGTATATCAAATCAGATTACAGTCTAGGGTATCCATGCTAGGCTAACCAATACCGGAGATCTACGACACATGAAATGACACTAACCAATACTCTGATCAACAAAATAATAAAGTGAATTTTCGCTCATGACTCATAGAGTGATACAATATTCACACTGTAAATAATCAAATAGTCACATGATATAAAGTAAAACATAATACACATAGATAACGTAAATAAGAAAATGGACAAAGCAAACACTCACATGAATGACGCAGTTCGAAACCGAATCGCCGTCTGGTCTTCACTGCACGAACTGGTACTGTTTACGAATCATCTAATGGATCGGTCTTCGAATTACTTGTGTATCGAGTCCATAACGAGGCATATATCCGGATCGGATCCGGGTCTCCAGCAACGGTCCGAATCTCACCAAATGAATCAGAACGCTGTAACACGCACCAACACACAGAGAGGAATAAGAATTAACACTCACACACAACATGTTCACACATGCCCTCCACAAGTGCACACAATACACGTACATACATCATGTACATACTCACACACTAACATAATACATACATACATATATTTACATTACTTTATAGTTGCATGCACTTGCTCCCGCACTAAGCACAGCACACACAAATGAATGAATGTACCTAATATATTATACATAGCCAATTAATTAAAGACACACATATATAATAGGCGTCCATTTATATACCTTATACTTTAACAAATAATTAAAACATGTACAATGTAAATACATACCCACATGAAGAAAATTCAAGCATGCCGTCGGGGAACTTGCGGCGCGCCGACGGAGGCTCCGACGGAGGCGTACGGAACCGCGGAGGGTGTCGTTGGATAGAGCAACTCGCCGTGAGGGCGCGGATGCGTTCGCGGCTCTCCGACGCGTTTCACGGCAACCCGAGGAGAGCCCGAAAATGGTCGGAGTAGGTTTTTGCCGCACATGAAATAAAACACATAATACATGAATTAAATACACATTAATCACCCATCCACATTAAATTGTAAAGGAGAAGGCTGTACAGGGACTCACGGGCCAATGGGGAGCTCGGCTTTGGAATCATTAACAAAATGCCAATGCAACATATAAATATTACCTATATATTTACATGTCCACTAAGTCCCAGGCACAAGCAAATTAACCCACACACACTCAAGAATAAACACACACCAATTAACAGAGATAGAGGACTCACGCTGGCCTTTGGTGGGCACGCTGGGCTGTCAAAGGCCTGGGGGTTTAGCTTCGCTGTGCGGGGAAGGAAGGAGGGGATCCGGCCAAGTGCTTGATCTGTGCGCCTGGGAGAAGGAGGAGGGTGCACATGTGGGGTCATGACCATGAAGACAGCCATGATCTGCCGCACGAGGATTTGGGGTATTGCGGAGTTGCCGGTGATGAGGAAGGGAAGCCCAACGCACCTTGGCTCCGTGGCTGGAGAGATCCGGGCCAAGTGCTTGATCTGTGCACCTGGGAGAAGAGGAGGGTGCACATGTGGGGTCATGACCATGAAGACACCATGATCTGCCGCACGGGATTGGGGTATTGCGGAGTTGCCGGTGATGAGGAAGGAAGCCCAACGCACCTTGGCTCCATGGCTGGAGAGATCCGGGCCATGAAAGGAGGGGATCCGGCTGTTGTGTGTTGCCGCAGATTTGGTGAAGAGGCTGGTTTGGGCGGCTGGAGTGGAAGAAGGAGAATTAGGTTTAGATTAGGTTTAAGTATTGAGATTATATATAGATGGGTTAGTTAATGGGTTTCGGGTTGGATTGGGTTTGAGTTAGATCCAATAGAGTAACGGGTAGTGGGTTTGATCCAAATGGGTTTGGATTTAGAAAATAGAAACGGGTAATGGGTAGGGTCAAGGATACAAGGAAAGGAGATAAATTCCAAAAATAATTTGCATATTTAATAATAATATTCTCAAGAAAAATAATAAATTAACTTGATTAATAAAATAATCAGTAATTCAAAATAAATACTTGAAGAAAATAAAAATACAATAGTTAGATTAGGATATTACATTCTACCCACCTTAATAAAAATTTCGTCCTCAAAATTTCAATAAAGTGGGAATGATAAAATCAAATTAGGAAGAGGATGAAGCTTCCACACACTCTCACTGCATCGAGAATTCACAACGCTTCTGCTGCGCGCTCTGATTTCTGATACCGGCTTCAATAAAGAGTAACCAAACTCAGGAGGCAAAATCAGGAAAATAGAATAGAAAAGAAGATAGGAATCAAGTTGGAACCCAGATTACTCTAGAAAAAGAGTTAGAATCGGGGATATCAAAAGATTCAAGAGATGGATTCCAAAGAGAGGACCGATCAATTTCAAATAGATTCAATATTATCATGTGAATAGTATATGTATATTGCAGTGTAAGTATAACTTATTCAAGTTACCTGTAAGAACTAGGTCTCTCTGGAGAAACAGAGTCAAATTCAAGATCGCAAGTCGAAAACCTAGGCTCTGATACCAAGAAAACCCTGTCACGCCCCGCTTCCCAAAATACGCGGGAATAGGTAGCGACAAGAGTCGGTGACGTATATACCGAGGAAAATGCCCCACGTATATACGCTAAGCCTAACTTAACCTGAACAAGCTATAATCAGAACTATAATCATCACGAATCACTGCAACAATACATATACCTGATGACAGATAGATAATGACAAGAATATGGCAGTTGAAAGCGATAAAAGATAGAATCATGAAATAACAGGAATAGAATGACAGGCTAAATTTGATATACGAGAATCAAGGAATAATAGCAGGAACAGAAAATACAAAAGTACCAGATCAAAGGAAGAGGACCCAAGCTCCTCGCAAAGCGTACTGCCTCATCAAACACTGCACATTAAAAACAATCGTCCAATAGCTGGACGTGCAAACCCAGGGTCGTCAGAACGCGACATGGTGAGTGTGTGTGTAAAGGGAAAAGCTCGTGACATAAACAGTGTGCATAAAATAATAATAGATATCTGCAACACTAAATAACATGATAAATAAACTGAATAACAATACATGGATAGTACAGCTAAAAGACAAGTAAAATACTGTAACAAAACAACTGATGTCAACATGTGTAACCTAGCATATCACTAGTTTTTATACAACCGATCATGGTTATAGTTATATGTCTATCACAGTGATATGAATGTACAATCAGGTAATTATGGTCAGTCATAAAACATTAACAGTTCATTATCATTTATTATGTCAGCGAACACCAATGTCACCTGTAATAGACGCATCCCATACTAACGCCAACTACATGTGTCAATCAGGGTTCTAAGTTATTGAAACTGATCGGTTTGAGACATTGTCTATGTTTTAGGTGGGTCCCGTACATACCCGGACCACGGCCCAGATGCCTGACGCTGAATCAGGCCCTACCGCCAGGTAGTCAGTAACAGCAACAGTATCACTGTGGAACAGTAAACTCACAGTAGCACTGTGGAACAGTAAACAGATGGGATGTCAGTCATCTCCCGGAACCCTGCAGTGGAACCGTAAGTCGGCTGCGCAACCTGTATCTTAGGTCCACCCAAAATCCGGCGCTGTCTCCTCTATCAATTTTCCCAATCCTGGTGTAAGTTATCCATTTACATTATTATTCATTCAATTCAGTTAAATCAGTCAATGTCAATATTATCTAGAATACTGGGACTATACGGTAACAGTAACAATAACAGTACAGTAACAGTCAATCAGTGATCGTATATACGGTAAACAATATCATTAACAGTGAACAGTAACAATAACCGTGTATACGATAAACAATAGGACTGTACCGTAGTTACGGTCAAACAATCATTTCCCAGTAACTTCCAGTAATCTGAATACTAGGTTTATCAGTCAGGTGCCAAGCATGACCAGTCAAGTTCAGCTCACGAATATCCAACTAATTCTCACCTGCCTTATCATCAGAAAGATAATCAAATCTACTAATGAACTGATAACTATCATCTGGTAACTCTGGGTACAAGAACACTGATATCGACTAGGTCACTATCACAATAACTCAATCTCTGTTAACAGGTGTAATCCAGTCTCTAACATCATAACAAGTTCACATCAATATCTGAATGAATCATCACTTAAGTTGTTAACAAAGAAAGAATAACAAGTCTGGAAGTCTTCTACAAAAATATATCATCTGTCCTCTATAACTCTAGTTCAGTCCAATCACAGTCCAACTCTGAAATGGTCCATGTACCATCCAATCGTCAGGTACTCTAATCTTTTAATAAGGTAAGATCACATCTTATATGTCCTCAAACAGCTGTAATATAGAATAGCTACTTCTGATACTTAACATCAACGACACATCATCTAATGAATCTCAAATACTCAACTATAAATCCAAGTCATTACACCCAACTCATAATTTCAATAGTTACTTGATCATCGAGTACCAATACACATCGAGTAATCCAATACAATAAACACCGTTCCAACATATATCAATAATCATAGTTTAGTTCTCTCACTCCATCAGTCTACGCTGAACCATAAGTCTTCACAGTTCCCTCTTCTATTATGATCAGTCATAATATCCCATACTCGGTACCATAACTGATACATACATATAAGATCTATCAGGTCAAGTCAATTCAATCAATATCTATTCCTCAAAACCAGATACATCCAACTATAGTCAAGATCATAACTAAGAGAGTAACGTCCTCAATCAATAAGAAATCTAGATCATCTTTACATCTAGTATCCAACGTCGGTAAGATCATCAGTACTCCATCAACATAATTAAGGTAAATCTGAAAGTCTTTGGTCTAATAATCTAAAACCAAGATCATGTTACATGTCTATTTCAAGGGTAAGTTATACACTCACATAATGACAATCCAACAAGATCAAGCTCCTCTATAAACTGATCAAGATCCAATATAAATATATCATAGGTCAACTCTAACTCTAACTAAGTCAATGCCAATCCAAATATCAGCAAATCAGTATATTGGTAAAGCAATGTCATATCTAACACTTCCTCGATATCCACGGAATTCTAGTCGGGATAATCACCAACAACTGCCAATAAACACTATGCCTAATATATGTCATCTAACCTCAAATATAATGTAGTTCAACTGATCAGTATATCAAATCAAGATTACAGTCTAGGGTATCCAATGCTACGCCTAAGCCAATACCGGAGATCAACCGACACATGAAATGACACTAACCAATACTCTGATCAACAAAATAAATAAAGTGAATGTTCGCTCATGACTCATAGAGTGATACAGATATTCACACTGGTAAAATAAATCAAATAGTCACATGATATGATAAAAGTAAAACATAATACACATAGATAACGGTAAATAAGAAAATGAGACAAAGCAAACACTCACATGGAATGATGCAGTTTCGGAACTGAATCGCCGTCTGCTCTTCACTGCACGAACTGGTACTGATCTACGAATCATCTAATGGATCGGTCTTCGAATTACTTGTGTATCGGGTCCATAACGAGCATATATCCGGATCGGATCCGGGTCTCCAGCAACGGTCCGGATCTCACCAAATGAATCAGAAACGCTGTAACACGCACCCGAACACACAGAGAGGAATAAGAATTAACACTCACACACAACATGTTCACACATGCACTCCACACATGCACACAAATACACGTACATACATACATGTACATACTCACACACTAACACAATACATACATACATATATATTTACATTACTTTATAGTTGCATGCACTTGCTCCCGCACTAAGCACAGCACACACACATGAATGAATGTACCTAATATATATATACATAGCCAATTAATTAAAGACACACATATATAATAGGCATCCATTTATATACCTTATACTTTAACAAATAATTAAAACATGTACAATGTAAATACATACCCACATGAAGAAAATTCAAGCATGCCGTCGGGGAACTTGCGGCGCGCCGACGGAGGCTCCGACGGAGGCGTACGGAACCGCGGAGGTGTCGTTGGATAGAGAAACTCGCCGTGAAGGGCGTGGGATGCGTTCGAGCTCTCCGACGGCGATTAACGGCAATCCGCGGAGAGCCCGAAAATGGTTCGGAGTAGGATTTTTGCCGCACATGAAATAAAACACATAAATACATGAATTAAAATACACATTATATCATTCCCATCCACATTAAATTGTAAAGGGAGAAGGCTGTACAGGGACTCACGGGCCAATGGGGAGCTCGGCTTTGGAATCAATTAACAAAATGCCAATGCAACACATAAATATATACCTATATATTTACATGTCCACTAAGTCCCAGGCACAAGCAAAATTAACCACACACACTCAAGAATAACACACAACAATTAACAGAGAGAGAGGGACTCACGGCTGGCCTTTGTGGGCACGCTGGGCTGTCAAAGGTCTGGGGGTTTAGCTTCGCTGTGCGGGGAAGGAAGGAGGGGATCCGGCCAAGTGCTTGATCTGTGCGCCTGGGAGAAGGAGGAGGGTGCACATGTGGGGTCATGACCATGAAGATAGCCATGATCTGCCGCACGAGGATTGGGGTATTGCGGAGTTGCCGGTGATGAGGAACGGAAGCCCAACGCACCTTGGCTCTGTGGCTGGAGAGATCCGGGCCAAGTGCTTGATCTGTGCGCCTGGGAGAAGGGGAGGGTGCACATGTGGGGTCATGACCATGAAGACACCATGATCTGTCGCACGGGATTGGGGTATTGCGGAGTTGCCGGTGATGAGAAGGGAAGCCCAACGCACCTTGGCTCCGTGGCTGGAGAGATCTGGGCCATGAAGGAGGAGGGGATCCGGCTGTTGTTGTTGCCGCAGATTTTGGTGAAGAGGCTGAGTTTGGGGCGGCTGGAGTTGGAAGAAGGAGAATTAGGTTTAGATTAGGGTTAAGTATTGAGATTATATATAGGATGGGTTAGTTAATGGGTTTCGGTTTGGATTGGGTTTGATTTAGATCCAAATAGAGTAACGGGTAGTGGGTTTGATCCAATGGGTTTGGATTCAGAAAATAGAAACGGGTAATGGGTAGGGTCAAGGATACAAGGAAAGGAGATAAATATCCAAAAGTAATTTGCATATTTAATAATAATATTCTCAAGAAAAATAATAAATTAACTTGATTAAATAAAAATAATCAGTAATTAAAAATAAATACTTGAAGAAAATAAAATACAATAGTTAAGATTAGGGATATTACAAAGTAGAAGCTGGATTAAGGACAGATATTTGTATTCATTCGGATGGTGCACTTTATTTTGGTAACAGAATCTGTGTACTACAAGGGAGGTTCGGCAGAAAGTTTTGGCAGAGGCACACAGTTCGGCTTATTCCATACACCCAGGAGGAAATAAAATGTATCAAGACTTGAAGCAGAAGTTTTGGTGGAACGCCATGAAGAAGGAGATAGCCCAGTATGTGGCAAAGTGCTTGGTTTGTCAGCAAATAAATGTAGAACATCAGAGAACAGCTGGGACTTCTACAACCATTACCGATACCTGAATGGAAGTGGGAACATATCATCATGGATTTTGTTACAGCTCTACCCCGCAGTCCTAAGGGTAACAATGCAGTATGGGTAATCGTTGATCGCCTCACAAAAGCAGCTCACTTCCTACCTTTCAGAGTAGGTCAGTCAACAGAAGTTCTTGCAGATAAAATATATGAAGAAATCGTTCGTCTGCATGGAATTCCAGTTAGCATCGTATCAGATAGAGACACGAGATTTCGATCACATTTCTGGGAAAGTCTCCAAGAAAATTTAGGAACTCGTCTGAAATTTAGTACCTCATATCATCCCCAGACAGATGGACAATCTGAACGAACTATCCAAATCCTTGAAGACATGTTACGAGCCTGCATGATAGAATTTAAAGGGTCATGGGACTATATTCATTGGTAGAATTCTCTTATAATAACAGCTATCAGGCCAGTATCAAGATGGTTCCATTTGAAGCATTATATGGCAGAAAATGCAGGTCGCCAATATGTTGGGATGAAGTCGGCGAAAGAAGTCTTATGGGACCAGATATTCTAGTTCAGACAACAGATAAAGTCAGAATTATCAGAGATCATCTCCGGGCAGCACAGAGCCGGCAGAAGAGTTGGGCAGACACTAATAGAAGACCGTTGGAATTCAAAACGGGTGATCATGTATTTTTAAGGATATCACCAATCAAAGGAATAATCCATTTGGTGCTCGCGAAAACTTAGTCCGAGATACATCGGCCCATATGAAATTTTGGATCTTGTGGGAGTGGCTTACCGATTGGCATTGCCACCATCTTTAGAGGAGTACATAATGTATTCCATATATCACAGTTGAGAAAGTATGTCAAGGATGAGAGTCACATTCTAAATCACTCAGAATTAGAACTACAACAAGATTTATCCTACAAGGAGCAGCCGATGGCCATTCTGGATAGAAGTGTCAAAACATTGAAAATCGGGCAATACCATTGGTACTGGTTTCTTGGAATAGGCATGCCCCAGGAGAAGCTATGTGGGAACGAGAGGATATTATTCGTGAACGTTACCCCCAACTCTTTCCATCTTAGTTGGTAAAATTCCTTACCCCTATTCCTTTCCTGCCTTCACATCCCCATTATCGAAATTTTGAGGACGAAATTTTTGATAAGGTGGATGGATTGTAACACCCCATCCTCAGAATGCGTACCCAGCTATGTGTCCTGATTTTGGAGCGTATTATTTTATTTTATTTTCTGTTATTTAAATTCTTACTCATATAGCAGTACTGCATGATTTGACCTGTTTGGTATTCAGATTTGACCAATTTAATTTCAAATATTATTTTTTAATATTCTAGATTTTTCATGATTTTCTGGAATTTTTCGGAATTAAATTGTAAATCTTCAAAACCGGTGTTACTAGTGTCGCTGACCGACTTTCAGATTTTTTATTTACAAACGGAGTTGAAATTCTAGAAACGGCTTACATATTATTTCTTAAAATCATATTTTTTATCTAAATGAATTTTTTGAGAATTTTTATAATTTATAAAAAATCCGACCTACTCGGTGTAGACACCGTCCACATGAATTCCAGGATTTTTATTTTAAAAATGAAATTGAATTTATAAAAACTGATTTAACCAAAAATCTTAGAATATATTTATTATTTTTTAGAATTTTTGAGAAACTTTTTGAGATACTTCATTTTTCGGCTTTTCCTGAGTTTCTGGTGTTTTCTCAGATACCGGAATTCCATCTGGATATTTTACCTTTTTCTCTCTCCTTACCTGAAATGAGACCCACCAAATTTGGGTTCTACAGTTAATGCGGATACTCTCTCCATTCCGCATTTAATGTTTTGTTCTTCAAAGAAAATCAACCCAGATCAAATCACCTATGCCTTTTTGTCTCTTCTTTAACGCGATCTTACGTTTTTCTTTTTGGACGCAGCATTGATCCCCGCGTCCAGCTTTAGTTGCCAGACGCGGATTTCATGTAGGAGACGCAGCCATTTTAAGAAGAGACGCAAGTCTCTTTTGGAAGGATTGGCAAGGGCATTGTTGTAACAATCAACTCCTTTATATATATATATATATATATATATATATAATATATATATATATATATATATATTATATAACACACACTCCCATCTTCTCTCTCTTTCATTACTTTCTTTCCTTCTTCCTTTTCCAGCCAACAGCAAGCAACGGCAGCCACCAAGCTCCCTTCTTGGCCGGCCATCACCACCCACCATCTCCACCTTTCTCCACCACCATTCTCCCTCCATCTACTCCACCATTCCACCAACACAACACCATCTTCATCACCATCTTCTTCCTCCATTTTCAACCAAAACAACCCATCTTCTCCACTAACTTCACCACCATTTCCACCACTACCTACACCACCTTAACTACCACCAACCATACCATCTTCTTCTCCTCGTCATACTCTTTCCAACGAGCTATAGGTTCGTCCTCCGAAACACCATTTACAAAACTCCAAAAAATCCTTTGTACTACACTTTCACCATCAACCATCTTCTCTTTTGGGCTTTGGCCGCCCATCTCCGGCCAACTCCGGTCGCCGCCGTGACCACCGGCCAAGCCACGGTCGGCCTACCTCCCCCTTCTCTTCTTTCTTTCATTCCTTTGATTTTCATTCTTTCCTTCCTTCTTTCCTTCTTTTCCTTTTCTTTTCTTTTCTTTTCTAATTTTCCCTAAACCTGCGTCTCTCCCTCTCCCATCACTGCGTCTCTATTCCCCCCTTTTTCCTGCGTCTCTCTCATTTCCCTTTCTCTCTCTTTCTCTCTCCTTTTAAAAATGCGGAGCTCACCCTGCGTCCAAGCACCTCTTTAACGTGATCTTCACATTCCGTATTAACGCGACGCGGAGCACGTACTCGCATCTGCGTTCTTCCTGTATTATAAAACACGGGTCTCAGACCCTGCGTTTGTGGAATCAACGCGGCGCAACCCCCGCGTCTGCGACCCCTGCGTCTTCATTCTCACTTTTCTGATTCATCCTTCTCCTCCTCTTTTTTTATATATAATATTGGTTATTGAGCGCGTTGGTTACCTAAACTCCAGAGCTTGGGATTTCCTGGTGTTTTCTGAAGTTTTAGGCGAGTGTTCTCGCTTTCCTTCAGATTTTACTGCTTCATCATGTTGACTAATATTATATTATTTTCCTGGCACACTTGCATGTATCATGCTATCTCTTGTCGCCTGCCTAATATCACCTCTCAGGCATATGTCCCATGGCACCTGTTATGCTATTACTTGATACTCGCCCTGTTATGGCATATTGATACTTGGCTTATGATTATCATATTCGCGGGAATCATGTGACTTGAAATTATACTACTCATGTACTCTCGAACTCCTGATCTTGGCATGCACTTGCTTTTCCCGTGAATTGATAATCACAATAAATCATAAAAAGAAACCACTTGAATCGGGTCGGGGGAAACTTGCGACTATCAATATATGATCGTGTTTACAGTGGTTTTAGGTATGTTGTGCAACTATATTTCCGGTTTGACCTGAGGCCTCCAGGCAACCGAGGGGAGCGCTGGCTCCCTCCTTCCTGGTACCATCTTGATAAGGGCATCCTATAGACCCTACTGTACGCCTTGCGGCAGGTTCCGTCCTCCAGTAACGGAACAATCCTGGGCCGTGGTCCCGGTATGCACGGGACCCACTGTAAACATTGTTCATTGATACCCCGTTGGTTTCCAATAACAGCCTCGATTTACTCATATGTGGATGTATGTGTGCTGGACGCTATTACACATACCTAGACATATGGGTAGAACGAGTAATAAGTATAAATATTTAAAATGGTAGCAATAGATTTATTCAGGCCTTATCACTTTCATTTTATGCTTCCATTTCTTGCTTATGTACATGTACTCTCGACACAGTTCTTGATGCTTAATATTGTTTTGATCATATCAACACACATATACCTATCTCTACACGACACTTGGCATTCACCTGTCTATTTGTTAGGGAGTTTCTGACTCCTCTAGAATTGCATGTTCAGGTTCTGAAGTTTGGATTGAAGCGGAGCCCTCCATTGAAGATCAAGCTTATCTCTCGGAGCAGGCTGACTTGTCCTAGCTCCTTCTGTTCCTGAACCTTCCTGCTAGCTCGGGGATCTTCTTCTCAGCCCGTGAGCACCTTTTGCTGTACAAATTATAATTTCACTTTTTTACCTTGCTGTGATATAATGTACATGTACCAGTATATCACGCTCTGTGATAACTTTGTAATCCTTATGTTGAATGTATATAGACATATGCCACGTGCTTCCGTACTCTGATTCTTGTTTGTACTGATGCTTAGTATATACGTGAGGGTATTTCTGACTTGCGTATATACATCGCAGTAGCGTCCCCGTACTCGCCGGATCGGGGCATTACACAAACCAAACAAACACCCTCCACCCACTCAACGGCTGCCTCCACCATTACCACCGCCGCACCACCGCTGGCGCCGCCTCCCCCTACGCCGACGCCGCCGTCCCCCACACTCCCCTCTCCACTCCACCACCTCCTTTACCTTCAATCACCAACCCAACTCCTCTAATTTCAACAAAAACCCATCACTTCCCTTCCACTTCTTCTCCAAATTCATCATCATCTTCATTAATTCCACCACTCCCACCACCCCATCATCACCTCTTCCTCCTCCTCTAACTACCCAACACCACCAATCATCACCACCACCACCACAACCACCCACCACCTCCACCAACAACAACCCAACCACACAACATCAACTCCACCTCCCTCCTCCCCTAGACCCGCGCGCCGCCTCCCCTCCCCAAGCGGCGCCGGCTGGCCGCCGACGCCGGCGGTGGCCGACGACCACCCCTCCCCTCCATTCTTTTTTTTCTTTCTTTCCTTCTTCCTTCTTTCTCTCTTTCATTCTTTCTTTCTTTCTTTTTATTTCTTTTCCCTAAATAAACTCACTTTTCCTACATTCCCTAAATCCCCATATCTCATTCTCAAATTACTACCCTATATTTACAACCCTACCCCTCCCCTTTTAATTCATAATCCTTTTCTATAAATACCCTATTTTCTCTCTCTTTCTCTCTCTCCTTCCAACAACTCTCTCTCTCCTCTCTCATTCCCTCTCTAATATTTGTAATATATATAATATATATATATGTATATATTTTAATATATTTATGGGCTAATAACATGATGGCGCGTGTTAGCGGACTCCCCGGACTTTTCTCGGTATTGCGTCCCAAATTTTAGGCGAGTGTTTTTTTATGTTTTATAACTACCACTCAAATGTTTATAGCATGTTAATTAATATATGGACATCTTGTTACCACCGTAATGTTTAATACCTTACTTGCTACTGTAATTTTTAGTACATGATACCCCGCTACACAAGTTAATATATGTTGTTGTACTCGGTATTTACACTGGCACTCGGTATTTATACCGGCATTCAGTATTTACACCGACACCTGACATGTTATACTTGATATATGATTTATGACTCCGGCACTCGGTATATACACTGGCACTCAGTATTTGCACCGACACTTGGCATGTTACACTTGATATATGATTTATAACACCGGCACTCGGTATTTACACCCGCACTCAGTATTTAAACCGACACTTGGCATGTTACACCTGATATATGATTTATGACACTGGCACTCGGTATTTACACTGGCACTTGATATTTGAAACCTGTCCCATAGCACTTGATATTTAGACACAAGTACTCGATATATCACCTGATCCTGATACCCGGTATATGACATGCTTTCATGTGGTACAAGTACATTGACTTGACATTGTGACCCTTGACCGGACACTACCACCCCTGATACCTGTATTATATGACATATTCATGACTATCATTTTTACGGGGACTTGGCATATTATTATATTATTACCAGATATTTGATACTCCTATACTCATGAACTCCTGTATACTTGAACCCCTGAAATAGTGAGGCTCCTAACATTACTCCTGATATATACTCCTGTTGAACCCCGTAATAGGATAGCCATGGATATTGGACTTTTGTGAATACCCTGTGGACATTACTATTTAACGCTCTGTTATATTAAACAACTTACACTGGGACGGGGAAAATTGATGGGTATCGATATAACTTCTGTGTTTATGGTGGCCATACATATCTTGTACAACTATTCCTGTTGGATTCGACCTGGAGGCCACCAGGCGTTTTCGAGGGGTGTACTGGCACCCCTACCCCCTTGCCTGCCTGCCGGGTGTGCTATAATCCCCTGGGTATATCCCTGTGGGAATGACGACACTCTATTCCTGTTCGGGCGTATACTAAGACCTTCGGGCATATAGTAAGTTCCGGTGCCTAGCGGTACGTTCTGGCTCAGTACCGGATACTCCTGGACCGTTGTCCCAGGCATGCACGGGACCCATTCTAAACATGGTTCGTCGTTCCCCATCAATTTTCAATAATCAACCTCGCTCGACTTGTATACGGAAGTATATGGCACCAGTCATATACTGAAACATACAAATTCAACGAGTCTTAATAATAACTTGATAATTGACTTCATACTACATAAATTTTATTGTCGTGTTCATACTTGTTATTTATTGTAGTTACTCCATGCTTGCTAATTTGGTTACATGACATTTGACCTGCTACATTGCTTTATTCCATGCCACATAAATTCTAATGTCATTTCATATTTCACTATTTATTGTGGTTATTCCATGCTAATTGATTTAGATACATTATGCTTGACATGATGCACTTGCTATTATTTGTACTTACCATTTGGGTTCTTCTTGCACTCGCTGAGTTGCCAACTAACAACCCTGGATTTGCATGTCCAGATTTAGCAGGTTGGACCGAGGTGGACCCTTCAGCTGATGACCAGGCCTACTTCGAGGAGCAGGCAGATTAGCCGTAGCTTCGTCCCGTCTTTCCCTGCTCGCGAGATTCTCTTTTCCAGCTCGTGAGTCTTTATCTTTCGTATCTTATACCGTCTCCTTTTGTACTATCTAGTGATGTAATATTGATATAATATTATGTCACTATTTGTGATGACTAAGTACTTGTACTATTTTGTGTTGGAATGTATAACACCACGTATTTTCGCACTCTGATCCCTGTATTGTGTTGTATTGATGCTTAGCGTTTATACGTGATGGTACCATCACCCTGCGTATGTACGTCGCAGTGGCGTCTCCGTACCCGCGGGATCGGGGCGCCACATACTTCAAAGTAAGTTTCTAACATTATGAACCAACCAATGTATATGGATGAATCTACTATACATATAAACCATATAACTACTTTAGATGAAATCTATTCATGAAAACTAAAGATATGTTCTTTGAAAATCCAAAACCGGTTAAATCAAAACCAAAAACTATTTTAACTTGTGTGTGTATGAACTTGAGCATATCAAGACTTTCTGTCTTTACACAGATCTAAATAAAACTAATTAAAACAAATTGAAGTCTTCTTGTAGAACTCCTTCTCCAAGCCGACTCGATCCAAACATGATCCAAAGGAGGTAGATGCGATCGTTGCGATGTGAGCTCTTGAATCAACACTTGTTTGCTTCAACACTTTGACTGTGAATCTCTTATTGAAGTCAAATCACTACTAAGATTTTGATCAATATCTGAAACTTATTAAACACAAGATTCAATACTACCGCATTCAAATACAGATCAACTCCGTTGAAGTTGATCTATATTATTTAAAGTAACTAAAAATAAAAAAACATGTGTTTTTTGTAGTTTTATGATCCAGGTATCAAGTAGGCGCAAAATGGACGGTCAATAGTATTATATTCCTTAGATCTTTGATTTTAGACATACAAGTTCTCGATCCGGCCATTTGATCATGATCTAAACATTAAAAAACTCTCACACGCCAACTTTTATTAGGTTTAAAATATTCTACACCGTTAAACTAATCAACTCACTATTTCAGTCATTCATGTTACGCCTACTTGATAAATAAGCAAAAGTATTGAAACACTTGATTTTTTTTTTTAATTGCTTTTAAATAATATTAATCAACTTCGAGTGAATCTTGTATTTAAATGTTGTAAACATTGAATTTGAGTGGGAAGAATTCATGGTCAAATGCTTCTCTAAAGGACCAAGTCTATGTCAATAAAAAAGACTACTAATACTTGTTAATTATTAGCATCTAACCGTTTAGTTTGTTGATTCTGGCTCCATGATGTGTACCTGTAAGGTCAAGTCATTATGTTGCGTACAGTTTAAGATAGTTTGCAGAGATAAGTTCTCTGGTGTCTGTTTCATTGCAGTCGCAAGATTTCCACCCTTCAGTTTGAATTCTCCTCTAACAATTCAAAATTTACTTTTCATAGCTATTGCTTATAATTATTCTCAAAAAAAAAAAAAAAATTGCTTAGTATTGATTGATCCTAGGTACACTAGCAATAAATATGTAAGTGCGACTTACTTTGGTCACAAGCAGAGTCATTGCAACTGAGCTTTTTGTTAAAATTATTAACAATTACAGTGGGCAGTTGTAGAAGAACAAACAGTTGTAAGTAGTCATTTTTACAACTACAGTTTAGAATTGTGTTGTTCAATTTGTACTTTAAAACATGAGAAACTTTAGGGATGAAACTGTTTATTAAGTACTAAATCAGGCAACTACATTATTGTGATAATTACAACAATAAAGAAAGTGTTGTGACTGGCCCAAAACCCTAGAACAATGCCCAAATCTAGCCTGCTCAACTCCAGAATAAAAGCCCACAATGGGTTACAGGTTGGGGCCGTTAAAAAGAAACCAATGTGCATTTTTTTGATAGTTGAGGGGCAACATGAAGGCACCCAATCTTAGGCACCCATGAGGCTCGAATCGATGACCTGTGAGTGAGAGCAAAGCTCTTACGAATCCAAAGCCTGCCCTAAATGCCACTTGTAGGTGACAACCAATGCGCATTTAAACTTCTTCAATGGGGTTAAAATTAGAGAGAGAGAGAGAGAGAGAGAGAGAGAGAGTGTGTGTGTGTGTTGGATTTTTGTGCACTTTGAAATTAAGATGAAAAGAGAGAATTTCATGTAACTAATGACGATGATGATGATTCTGCCAATGCTTTTGCTGAGCCACTTGAATATACACAGTGTCTCTTCTATCTTGTGAGTTCTTTTTCACATGCTCATATTAGGTTTGTTGAATTGCTTGTGAGAAACATCTTTGCTTGATCGAGGATTAGCCTTGGCCTTTCCCTTTTCTCACCCTATTTGAATTTTTGACTCTCGAATTTGACCTTTTCTCCCCCCAGGTTGAGGCTAAAGATAGAAGAGCACAGGGTATGGGAATCTGTCTGTGTTTGGCCATAATCTCAACAAGTCAGGAGCACATTCTTTGTAGCATAAGTGAGAAAAAGGTACTTTGTGTGAACAATTCCAGAAAGCATGTAGATATTCTCTTAGATACAAGTTATTGGTCCAACCTCGTACAAGATTAATTTGTATTTTAATTTGGTTCCTAGTTTTGTTAGTAATTGTTTCATAAAATCATGGTTGCCACATAACTCACACCATTACTAGAAATATGAATTGATCTCTGATTTACGTATTTGCTTCTGACAGTTGTATTGGATGGTGAATACCCACAACTATATAATGTTTCACTTTGTAGTAGTATGAAAGTAAATATTAGGTTCTGAAATTCACACGAAAAAAAAACAAGAAGAAAATGGACAGTATTAGAAGGTGGGACTTCCTCACCAACAGTAAGAGATGAAATTCCTCGTGCATTGTTTGTTGAACGTGTTGCTTAATAACTTGTGACTTCCTCATCACGAGTGACATGCCTTACCATTTCTCCCCATTACGACATAATACTGGTTGCTGAAAATTATTTTGCCTTCAGAAGTACTACAATGCAATCAAGATCCTCATGTCAGAAAACATGGGTCCTGTACCATTATGTGCACTTCACTATTGCTGGTGGACACAATAGCATTAGTATAAATGAACAACACTTGCGTGCTCTAGATTTCCAAGAACAAAGAATATCACGAGCACTCCTATTATACACGATAACGAGTTTATCAAAAGGACGCCTGATAATAGGTTGTGTAGTAATCTGTCCTTTAAGAAGAGCAAAGAGAAGGTCATCAATAAGAGTGTTCTACTTGGCAAGTCGTATAGGGGGATAGTTTCTTAACTGTAAATGAATCTTGGATTTTTTCCCCCCCAAGATGGTGCCCCACACGATAAAGTATTGTTGCTTCTTCAATATCATCTGAAGCTAAACCTGGTAGAATGACTTTGGTAGAACCATGCAGTTTAGTTGGATCTTTAACTAGGCTAGACTATTCCTTAAACAAGGCCATGTGTAATATCCCTAATCTAAAATACTGTATTTTTATTTTTTAAAGTATTTATTTTATTATACTGGTGATATTATTATTATCTATTAATTCGAGTTACAGTACAAATTTTAAGATAGTAAAAGGTACTTTAGCCTTATAATTATATTTAGAATTATTAAGTATTATCATTTTAATTATTAGCTAGTATTTTTCCCATTACTATTACTATGTACTAGTATTATTATTGCAGTTACTATTATTGTTAATATTGATATTGTTATTATTCTTGTTCATATTGTATTGTTTTAGTTATTATTATTAATGGTAGTATTTTTACCAAGTATTATTAGATAAGTTTTTTTTAATATTAATAATTTTATTATTATTACTATTGTTGTTATCATTATTGTAATATTATTGTTAATTATTATTAAGATATTGTTAATCACTATTAGTAGTATTATTATTTTCATCCAAGTCCAAAGGCTTAACCCATTCTCCTTTTCCTTTTATTTTCTTTTCCTTTCTATTCTAATAAGCCCACATGAGCCAAGGCTACTTCCTTATTTTCATCTTTTTCTATTTTTCTTTAAGCCCAAAAACTAAGCCGCCCACCATCTATTTTTCTTATTCTTATATCACTTATTTCTTCTAATTAAAGCCTAAATATAACCCATAACCCATTATCATGAGATCCTTACCTATTAACCCAAAATTCAATCCTAATCCTAATCCTAATTTAAATCCTAACAAAAATCACATCTAAATAGGATCTCCTTGAGATTTTTAGCAATCTTCAATTCTAATCCTAATTACTAAATTAAGCAATCTAAACCTAACTGAAATTCATGTTTCTAAATTATCTAATAACCTATATAAGACCCAAACTCCTTTTTCTCTTCTTCCTCAAGAGAAACTCTAATCCAACTCTCCCCACTTCCATCTTTCTCTTCTCCTCAAGTGGATGGTAAAACGAAATGAGGTTTCGAGGTATAAGGATTGAGGAGCAAGTAAGGAAGAACAACTCAAGTAAGTAGATCTAACCTGTGAATTTAATTTAAATCTTTCTTTTTAAAAAAATAATAGATAAATTAGAACTACAAGAATAAAATATTAATTTCAGCAATTTGCTAAAACTCACCGCAATATAATTATTTGTTCCTAAAAACTTAACTAATAATTTTTATAGAATCATAATTTTAATATCCTACAAAGTCTTGATTTGAACAAATCAAATTCAAGTAAGTAAATTAGTTTTTCTTAATTAATATGATACAAATAATCTAATCAATGACATGTCAATACTAGGGCCATCCACGAAATTTTTATACATCAAAACCAATTCAAATCTAATTAAAATATGTATCTAAAATTTATACACTTACAATCTGATCTAAAAAGATTTTAAAAAAAAAAAAAAGAAAAAAAATTATATAGGTGCTGCTCTCGGCCAAAGCCGAGAGCAGCACTGCACAGACCCGTATGGGTCTGTGCAGGGCCTGGCTTGGGCGGGCCTGCCTGGCCTGGGAAGGCCCTGGCCGGGCCTGGGCCTGGACAGGCCCGCAGCACAAGCCTGGCCTGTGCTAATAAAAAAAAACAAGAAGAAGAAGAAAAGAATTCTGGACCAGGCCTGGGCCTGGCCTGGGCCTGTCTGGTTCTGGGCCTAGGATTTGTATATGAAAGGAAAGAAAAAAAAAAGAGAGATAAAAAGAGAAAGATGAATATGCATATTAAAATAATTTATTAAAAATAGAGAAAAAATATAAATAATATTTTACAACACTTCTACTTTCTAAGATAAAAGTTTTAGATAAATACCAACACGAAATTAAATCAAATCACCCTCTTTAAACCTTTTCCTTAATGTTAGATTCAAACCCGTTAATATTTTAATGATTTAAAACCTATTAAAAATCCAACAAAAATTGGAAATTTGTTTAAATTAAATCTACTAAATTCATTAAACCTAAAGAATCATATTCCTAACCCAAACTAATAATCAAGGTTAAAATCCCCTATAACCCCTAAGTAAAATATGCTTTTAAAACTCTAACAATTCCTATTTAAATAATTTATGTAGATTTACTGGAGCCTTATGATTTCAGTGCTTTGGACTTGCGATCGAGTTCAGGTGAGTGTTTCACTTCTTTGTTTAATTTTATTTAATTTGTTGTGAGTGTCTTACTTCTTTGATTAAATTTTATTTAATCATGTTGTGAGTGTTTTACTTATTTGTTTTGTAAGTGTTTCTCTTCTTTGTTTTGTGAGTGTTTCTTTTCTTGTGTAATTTTATTTAATTTTGTTGTGAGTGTTTGCTTTTATCTTTTTCCTTATTTACCGTTTCAATAAATACTTGTGTTTTATTTTATCATTCAAGTGACCGTTTGAGATATTTTACTAGTATTATCACTTGTATCACTTCATGAGATATTAGTGGTTGTTCACTTTATTTACGTAGTTGATAGGAGTTTGTATCGGTACTATTTCATGTATTGGTAGTTTATCATTATTGGCTTAGGCCTAGTTTTGATACACCTTAGACTGTGACTTGACTCAGCTTGATCTTGAGGTTGATATAATTGGTATTAGTTATTAGATTTGATATTCATGTATTTGGTGATTATTTCAGACCGGAACTATTTTGGATATTGAGGACATTTTAGACATGATGTTGATTTATTGATAGACTGTTTTACCGATGCATAGATATGTGTGAATATGATACCCTTGACTCTAGCGTATACGATAAGACTGACTTCTGGATTGTTAGGAGCTATTATTTTTGGATTATCGCATTGGTGAGTTTGATTGATATATTGACGATCTTATTGATATTGACTATTAGATATAGGGGTGATCTAGACCCTATGTTGATCGAGGACGTTGCACTGCGTAGTTATGATTTTGATTGATTGAGATATTGATGATTTAATAAATAGAGATCTTTATTGATAAAATGAAAATTTGGACTTGAACCTGTCGGTAACTCGATTGAATTTGAGTTGACTTGGGGATTGAGGAATAGACGTTGACTGGTTGACTTGATCTGGCTTGGTGGGTTTTTTTTTAAATATGTATACTTGATATGTTACTTGACTTTGGGATCTTGTGATTGACCTTGATAAAGTGAGAGTGTGTGATAATCTAGATCAAATTAAAATATGAGGATTTGATTAGATGTATCAGAACTTATATTTATTTCAGTTGTTGAGGTTCAGATATATCGGTGACTATATTACATATTCAGAGTTTTATGACAGCTATTGATCGATCAGATTTATTGATGACTTAGAGGATGGATACATCGATGACTTTGAGGATATGAGTTGATTATATACATTGCCCGGATTATTCTATTCATGACAGTAGATCATTACTCATCCTGAATATCTTGATTTACATGAGGAACTTGATTATTTATATATGATATCTACCTGATATTATTGTCCATGTTACTTAATTGCTGGGAAATATTGTTACACGGTAACAACACCGTCATGTTATACTTGTTACATATTCCTGTTATACCGGTATCCTGTTCATTGATATTATATATTCCTGTTATACTGGTATCCTGATTACATGTTGATATTGTTACCGTGACTACCACTGAGTTATCCCAGTGATTTAAGTAACATGCACATTAACTAATCTTGATAAACTAATAACATGATTATTATACTGCAACCTGACATCTAGTACTCCTGTACCCTGAACTCTTGTATCCCATGTACTCATGTCCCCTGCACTGTTACCTTGTTAATAGCACAGTCAGACCGGCGTCCGGCGGAGCATGCCGCCTGGTGTCGGGATGACGAGGATGTATCCCACAATCGTGCTAGCGTCCGGCGGATCCTAATGGAACTAAGTGCCACACGGAGTAAAGTGCCACACAACACACTGAAAAACACCTAGAGGGGGTGAATAGTGTAATTGCTAATCTAACATCTTTTAAAACTAAGATGGATGATGATGCAACGATCTCTCAAAACAAGAGTAAGAGCCGAATACCCCGTAAAGGGTTCTGAACTCTTCCTCCTGATTCCCCTTGAATGGGTTAGAGGTGCGCAATGCAACCTTATTGTATGAGAATTGATCGAACAAAGAATGAATAATATGCAATGATGAAATGCATACAATATATCACAAGTAAAGAAGATAAGATCTCAAGCAAGTAATTGAAAGCAAAAGAGTGCAAGTGAAATTTAAAGCAAAAAGGACACAAAGCAATCGCAAACACAAGATGTTTGTTTCGAGGTTCGAGCCGCCGCTCTACTCCCCGCCTTCACCGCCGTGAAGTATTTCCACTATCCACCGAGGACTTTACAAGGTCTATCAAGACCGGAGCACCGAGCTCCACCACTTACAAGAACCTCTACCGAAGAGGTGTCTCCACAAGATGAACAAAGAGTAACAAGTAGCCAAGTGATCTCTAAAAGGATCACAAACTCTTTACAGACACTTCTCTCTTTACAACTTCCTTATAGATTGAGTAGAGAATTTTGGCTCTAAGAAGTGTAGTGAGAAAAACTCAGTTGTAAAATGATCTTTGCTAGAAAACACAACTGAAAACAAGCTCAAGAAAGAATGGAAATGGAGAGCCTAAAAACTTTTCTTCTCTTGAAAACTTAGGTATTTTTCTTGGTCTTTTGCAAGAGCCTATTTTCCTCTATTTATAGGGAGAAGAATAGGTTAAAAACAATTTATTTTAAGCTTATTTGATCTGGAAAGTTCTCCAAAAACTCAAAAAAAGTCTGCCAAAAACAGATTAAGAAAACAGAATTCAGATTGCACCAAAGAGGAAAGAGCCGTTGGCACTTTGCAGGCCTGACGGTCGACCGGTCCGGTCGGCCGTCCGCCCTGCTGGCAGTAGCCGTTGGGCTCGGGTCGACGCTCGGGTCGACTGTCCTCTAAATTGAAACACAGTTTTCTGAAAGCGGTCGACCGGACGGTCGACCCAGAAAACCCGAGAGCAAAACTGCTTTCAGTCGGTCGACCCGACGGTCGGCCGACAGACATGCACAAGCGTGCACGTCCTGATACAAGCGCCGGTCGACCGGTCTGGTCGGCCGGTCTTGCCTGAAACAGAAAACAGTAAGAAACCAGAACTTGAAATTTTTGTAAAATATTTTGAAGTATAGATAGCTAAGTATCATGCTTGAAAAGGGTAAACATACATGATTTAAACATGTATATATCTTTGTAAAAATTAGAGTTATGTATATTTGTCAAGGCATGAAACTTAGAAACAAAAGCTTAAACATGAAAACTTGTATACAAAAATGTGTGTGTATCCTAGAGCCAATTTTTCAAAACTCAAACTTTAACAAACTATTTGGTTCTAAAGGACTACAAGTTCTTCAAGTGGGCTTCTCCATATGATCTTGCAAGCTTGATACTTGAGGCCGAATAGAGGCGAACTTGAGTCAAAACACCTTCTTTTAGGGAAGAAAACTTCTAGTTTTATTAGAACCCTGAAACACACTAAAACAACAAATATGATTAGTACAAATAACTATATATTTTTGTAATCATCAAAACACACTCAAAAGGGTGATTGTAACCTTGGGCCAACACACACGTGGTGGGGACCACCTCTTGAATCCGTGGGGGCCACCTCTAGAATCCATTCCCCTCAGAGCAAAGTGCCACACGGAGCAAAGTGCCACACCACACACGCGGTGGGGCCACCTCTTGAATCTATGGGGGCGACCTCTGGAATCTGTAGGGCTCCCTCCTGCTTGTGCCGCCTGGTGTTAGCGTGATAAGCATTCTCAGTGCATATTAACACACATACTTGTATGATAATAACGCCAAGAGCATATGTTATTTGGTCTCTCCCCTATTCGAATAATGGTACCCGCATATCGGAGTTCGGATGAGTTCTACTAGAAGTGCGGGCTCCAGTGTGAATTGTCGGTGTTGTGGGACGCCGGTGGGAAAGGGACAAGAATAACAAGGGACACTAATGATTATTATTGAATAATTTGAATTGAATACATTGTGTTATGCCCTGAATTGATACCCTGCCTTATGACATATGACCATTCACATGACCAGATTATATACCAGACTAGTGACATATGTTAGGTTACACATCTTGACATCAATTGTTTATTTACAGTTGTGATAGTTGCCTTTTATCTTCATTCATGTTTAGTTTATCTTCTTGTCTATAGTTTATCTGATTATTAATCTGTGCACATTATTTTTATGCACGAGCTCTCCCCTTTACACACACACTCACCAGGTCGCTTTCTGACGACCCTGGATTTGCACGTCCAGATATTGGACGCTTTGTTGCTATTGTGCAGTTGTTCGAGGAGACGGCACGCTTCGCGAAGAGCTGGAGTTTCTCCCTATTCGATTCCGGCATTCTTATCTTTCTTGTCTTCATATTATTTCTTGATTCTCGTTATATCAGATTCATTTGTAATTCTAGTTCTTTATTCATATGATATCATGCGTGGATACTTATATGTATTATTGCAGTGATCGTTGACTCATTATAGTATAAATTTATAGCTTTTTTCGGGTTACTTAAGGCTTAGCGCATATACGTGAGGTATTTTCTTTGCGTATATGCGTCGCCGACTCGTGTCGCGTCTCCGCTCCAGCGTATTTTAGGAAGCGGGGCGTGACACCATGTCCTCCAAGAGATGGCACTTTTAAGAACAAATTTTGTCTAAGCATTAGAGGTTTTAAGGGTTTTTTTTGGAGTGCCCGGGGAGAGCACCATTTGACATCACCATATTGAGTGACACATAGACCAACCCCTGTGCTAGCCATGTGATGTCTAGTGTTGATCTAACAAGTGAGAAATAAGAAAAATGGACCTCACAGTAACTCGTCGTTAGAGTAAATCTCTTGTTACTTTGGTCAATTATTGACTCTTGAGAACATATTTTGCTTTGTTTTCGTAGAACAAGAAGACTGGAAAAATAAAGAAAGACAAGGCAAAAGAAGAAAGAACACATTCATTAAACTTCTCCTGATCAGATTGATCTATACTTATTTTATTAAAAATTTAACTGTCTTTCAAAGAAATTTTCCATTTCGTCTAGTAAAGACTATTAATACCCATAGATAAGTCATCATTGAAGATGGAAAATATTTGAATTTAGAATAGAAACGGAACTTGAGCAATTGAACATCAGAATGAACCATTTGAAAAAAGGCTCAACTTTTGTGGGGACATTAAGGAATGATGTGGCATACGGACTAGAAACTTGACATATCTAACACACATAAAGTGATAAAGATACAAATGATTGTACTTAAATTCCATTGGACACAAACCCAAGCCCCTCTGTGCACCGTCACCTTCATCTCTCTTTCTTGGCACTCTTACTTTTCAGCTTGTTTCTCCTTGATTATAATGCTAGGTTACAACCTTTATTTATAGGACTATACAACACAAATCTTATTTAGATTATGAGATAATCTTGACCATCGGATATTTAAGAACTTGATTAATCCTTGTAAGAGTTGATTTTCTTAATCTAGAAGAATTTTAGACCCTTCAAACTTTAGAAACAAATCTTCATTGAATAGAAATTGAGTTTTATTCGAAGTCCACCAGAAAACCTTGAACGCGTCAGAAAAAAGAAACCTGAATCTGATTTGACTAGTGGCTGTCGACAGCCTTCTCAGGCCTATCGACAGGTGTGCCATTCTGTCGACAATGGATGCTGCCTGTCGACAGACTGAGCTGCTTGTTCTTCTATGTATCTTGTTATCGACAGGTCATGTCGATAGCCCACTAGGTGCAGTTGACAGGCTTGTCGACTGCCATTTTTTTCTTCTGAATTTGCTTCTTTTTCAAATCTTCTTTTCTCCAATTCAATTGGATCTTCTTTAGCCATCATCTCTTCTTGATAATAAGATAAAATCCCAACACTTTTGGTATGACCTCTTCTAGGAAAATAATACTATAATAGTGTAGTGGTCAGTTTTTGACCTCCTCGAGATCACGCCACGTGTCCATTCAACACCAAACAGGCAAGTGACACGTGGTCACTTTCAAAACCTCTGACCAGGAGTGCCCATATGATTCAAACTCCAAGCGGTTCGTATAGTTAGAAGGAGGAGATAGAATCAACTGTGATAATCTTTATCTATAAGCCAAATCCCTATTTGAACTTGATAATTATAGCTCGAGAACAAATCAACCATATCAACAATTGGATGCAGAGAATCAGATAAAGATTGACTCTCACCCAGTCAATTCGAAGCCAATGTTTAGCTCTAAACCGCCTCTGAGATAAGGAGTTAAGTATTTAAAAAAAGTTGAACTCTGCAACCTTATCCAAATAGACACATTATGTATAAATAATAGATCTCTTCCAATACGGAGGGGACGATGAATTGAGCCCAGAAACCCTAGCACATCAGAGAACATTGTAATCGCCATTATTATAGTGGAATCTCTCTCCGTGGTTTTCTCTCATTCGGGTTTCCACGTAATTCTCTGTATTTATGCTGGATTTTCTGTCATTTAATTACACCCACTCCATTATTTTGGTGCGTGGATTTAATTCCTTAAAAAATTACCTACAGCAAATAGTAATCTGTTGAATTATATTCTTTTGCATACACAATATAATAGTTCTATTCCAATACAACATCAAGTGTAGGAATCTCCTTACACCCCATAGTCTGTTGGCAATTCTGTACAATTAACTTATAAGCTTGTGCGGTTTCTTCTCATTTCCTTCACATTTCCTTTTTCGCTTCTTTGACTTATTGAAATATTATTTATCTTCATACTTTTGCAATTAGTAATTCCCTTCAAGTTAATTATGCTAGCAAGAGGTTATAAATAGGATCTTTGCCAGTGGCCAGCCTCAGTTAGACAACTATCTTTGTTAATCCAAGCAAATTTATGTCCAGACCCCAGAAATGTTCTCTTCCTCTTGTTTTTCGCATCTCTCCTCCTCCCAGGAGGAACAGGTACAATTCACATTGAAGCCCTCACCAACCCAAGTTCACATGTTGGTAAGGAATAAAGGGTCGCCATTGAGATAGCAGCCAAGGACTTACTCCTCCTTAGAGCTATCTTTCAATATCAAACATTCCAACATTTTCGACAATAAATATTCTATGATACTTTGTACTTTAATTCTTGTTGTAGAAATGGAACCGACCACCGTACTGGAGAAGTAGCCAATTCGACCACTTTATTTCCCAAGTTCAACTGTTTTTCCTTGGATTTATTAACTGTCAACAAATAGAATTTATATTAACTAAAAGAATAGAATGTTGGCGGAAGGAATAACACCACTTCAAGATTTTGTTGTTGATAGTAAGAGAAAACAATCACACAAAAATAATGCAACCATGAAGATGAACACAATGATTTATGTGGAAAACTCAAAGGAAAAAATCACGGGTTGAGCTTGAGGCTCAGAGAGGGCTTCACTATAATGGAATCAGCAAAAGGGTACAAGATACTTGGCACACCCGACTACGTCAACTTCTGTCACACACAACTTAAACACACTCTCCAACTCAACCTAGAGTCCTCTTCTACAATCTCTATACTTTCAAGAGAAACAAGAGACACTCCCCTTCAAGTTTTGGATGCTTGGATACTTCTCCAATCTTGGATACCTCTTCATAACTAGGAGCATGCCTATTATAGGCCTTGATGCACCTTCTAGGTCCACCGCTTCGTCTTCCCAAATCTATGAATGCTAAGGAGCACTTTAGAATCCACCAATTCAGTCAAAGAGTCACAAAACTCTTTGAATTCCACATGCACAAATATGCACTGGATAGGGTACTTCGAACGACGATAACTCCATCAATACTGCTTCGTTTTGAGTGATTCAAAGCCTGGAGTAAACCTTGCATGTAACCTTACTACTTCTCTATTGAAGTTCAAGTCAAATGATGACTGCACCATACTCGAAAAGTCTATGGAAAATTGAATATGATGCAGAAAATTGCAACATTAGTTAAGTTGAAAATTGAGCCAACTCCAACAATCTCCCCTTGGCGAGATATGCGACGCCATTTGGAATTGTCCGCTGCCTCTGCCTTTGTTCGTACTTCGAAGTAACACAACATATTCTGTTGTCCCGATCATACTCCGGAACAACCTTTGGAACATAATACCTGAGAGTGAAAGACTCCGACATATTAGAGCGGAGTTCCGCGCTCACATCTGCTGCAACTCCTTCACCTTTGTGAGTACCAACTCACCTCCATGCACCTCTGATGACTAGGTGCACTTGTCAGCTAGCAAGTCTTCAGATTTAATAAGGTCAAGCAGTGCTTGAACTTCTCCGTCGTAACTGGTTTTGTTAAGAAGTCGGACGCATTCTCGTCTGTGTGAATTTTCTTCACCTCGACTTCTCTAGAATTGAGCCAATCTCGAATTCGATGATAGCAGACTTCAATGTGTTTTATCCTTGCATGAAATACTTGATTCTTCGCAAGACAAATAGCACTTTGGCTATCACATTTGACTGTCACAGATCTTTGTTGTAGACCTAAATCACATGCCAACATTTAAGCCAAATAGCTTCCTTTGCAGCTTTCGTCAAAGCCATGTATTCGGCTTCTGTCGTAGACAAAGCACTGATCGATTGAAGCATAGATCTCCAAGGTACTGGTCCTCCACTACAAGTGAAAACATTCCCCGTAGTAGACCGACGCTTGTCCAAATCTCCCACATAATCAGAGCCAATGAAACCAGTAATGCACGCATCTCCATATTGTCTTTCAAACATGATGCCCTTGTTTCTTTTGCCCTTCAAATACCTGAGATACCTTTGATAGTTTGCCAATAATCTCTACCGGGATTTGACATATACTTGGACACCAGGCTCAAGCTTGAGCGAGATCCAGCCTTGTGCATACCATCGCGTACATTAAACACCTAACTGCGCTTGCATATGGAATCTTCTTCATTTCTTCAACTTTGACTTTGGTAGACGGACTTTGCTTTATACTTAAATTGAAGTGCGAAGCTAATGGAGTGGAAACGGGCTTGGCATTTACCATGTTAAACTTCTCAAGTACCTTTTCGATATACTTGTCTTGAGAAAGATACATCCTCCCATTTTCCCGGTCTCTCTTAATCTCCATTTCAAGGATTTTCTTGGCGGCACCAAGATCCTTCATGTCAAACTCAGAATTCAACATTCCCTTGAGTTCATTTATCTTTGACATATCCCGACATGCAATCAACATGTCATCCACATATAACATCAAGATAATCATGTTGCCATTATCAAATACGCGTGAGTAAACACAACAATCATACTCACCTCTCTTGTAGCCAATTTGGAGCATGAAGGTGTCAAAGCGCTTGTACCATTGTCTTGGAGTTTGCTTGAGCCCATACAAGGACTTCCTTAATCTGCACACAAGGTCTTCCTTTCCTGCTTCTACGAATCCTTCCGGTTGAGACATATAAATTGTTTCCTCCAAATCTCCATGAAGAAAAGCCATCTTCACGTCAAGCTGTTCCAGCTCCATGTTAAAAGAGATAATAATACTCGAATAGATGTATGCTTGACCACTGACGAGAAGATTCATCATAATCTACTCTCTATTTCTGTGAGAACTCCTTCGTAACTAACCTACTTTGTAGGTAGGAGCCTCCTTCTCATTGATGTTTTCTTTCTTCCGAAAAACCTGTTGGCCAAGAGGCCTTCCACTCTAGTTTTGATGATGATTAACTCATGTAGTTATAGTTTACTAATAATCTTGTGATATTTAGTTTCAGATATTTAACCAAGATATTAGAAGGTGATTAGCTTCAATAAAGGTATTTTGGAGCTTTCACATGGTGATTCAAGAGCCCGAGCGTCAAGTTCATATCTAGCACTCGTTTGGAGTCAAGCTCGGTGGATCACGATTGGATCAAGTCGACTTGGAGATGGCGCTCTACAAGAAGACCTCGGTTTGTTTTAGTTTAGTCTGTTTAGATCCATTGTTAAAGATTAGATAGTGTGATATGCTCAAGTTCACAACACACACCCTTGTTTTAAGTTTCATGTTTGTTGGTTTTCGGTTTTTGTTTAACCGATATTGGTTTTTAAGTCAAAACATTATATATATCTTTCATGTATATTGGATTATATCCATATACAACATGCTTAAATATTGTTTCAATATCTTGTATTTGGATGAGTTTTGGACAAAACGGTTTTCTATTTCAAAAATCCAAGTTTTGGAAAATACGGATTTTGGTTCTCGCAAAATTTGTAGGACACAAAAATGGTTCAAATAGTTTGAAATATGTGTTGAATTTTTTCACACATGTTTGTATTTCAAAGATAATATAAGAACTTATTTTTATAGATTTTTAGAGATTTTATGGGATTTAATTAGATAATAAAAACTCAAGTTTTAAGTTCTGAAAATTGCCCTGCCAGGCTCTGGCGATCGACCGGGCCGGTCGACCGGACCAAGAGTCGGTCGACCGGACCGATCGACCGACGTGCACAAGGACGTGCACGCAGCCAGCTTGCTTGGCCGATCGACCGAGCGGTCGACCGACTGAAGTCAACCCACTCTCGGGTTGGCCCGGTCGACCGGGCGGTCGACCGGCCAGAGAGCCGTTGCTCTCTGGTTCTGGGCGCGGTCGACCGGGCAGTCGACCGACAGGCTTAACGGTCAATTTTTTGATCGTTGGCCGGTCGACCGGCCGGTCGACTGGAAGGCCAATCTAGGCCTAGTCAGCTGCCAACGGGCAGATTTTGTTTGGGCCTTTATATACCCCATCTCTTGGCTGTTTTGGGAAGGAATTTCAGAGAGCAAAATTTACATCATCTCAAGTGTTTTATTACAAGTTTCAAAAGAGTTTTAGAGCTTTAAAGATTTCATCATTATTTTGTTTTTAAAGGGTTGGAAAATCATTAAAAAGAAAATTCTTTGGGAATTGATTTAATCTTCATTTACATTTCTATCTAGAGTTTTTTTTCCTAGAGTTTTTCTTTGTGTTTTTGATTTTCAAACTCTTTATTTCTCACACTTGAGCTTATCTTCTATCCTATCTATTAGGATCTTTGTTTTATGGGAAAAGAATTAGTTTGGTGTTGTAAGACCACCAAGTGTTGTATCCTTCCATCTTTGTGATATCCCTCTAGTGAGAGGTGATTGATTTGTTATCCCTCAACTGTGAGGTGATTGTGGAAGTGTTGTTTGGCTCCCTCTAGTGAGAGGTGGAGATTGTGGTTAGCTCCCTCTAGTGAGAGGTGGAGATTGTGTTTAATCCCTCAAGTGTGAGTTGATTGTGTTTGAGTGGCTTTGAGCCTAATCCCTCTAGTGAGACGTTGATTTGCTGTTTGGCTAAGTGTCTAACCCTCTAAGTGTAGAGGTGTTTGTTGTGAGTTGTGCCTTGCCTCTGTGAGAGGTTGTATTTGGTTGAGAGAGGAGTTGTGTACTCCCGGTTATTGTATTGCCCCCAATTCTCAGTGGAGGTTCCCTGTGTGGGAAGTCCTTGTGGACGAGATAGTGGAAATCCTTCTGTGTGAAGGCGGGGACGTAGAGCTGTGTGCTCGAACCTCGAAACATATCTTGGTGTTTGCGATTGATCCTCTTTCTCTAACTCTCTCTCTCTCTTACTTTGTGCATTGCATCTTATTGCCATATCATATATATGCTTGTGTTGTTTGTGTGTGCCCCACTTGTGTTTAACCATGAGAGCTTCATATAGCACCTCAACTCTTATTCAGAGGAATCAAGAGGAGTTAGTCGAGAGCCCTTCACCGGGAATTCGGCTACACTCGTTGGTTACGCTAAGTGTGTTGCATTAATTTTTAATTCTGCATTAGTTGACCATTAGATTAGCGAGTCACCTATTCACCCCCTCTAGGTGATTTCAATTGGTATCAGAGCCTACGCTCCAGATATTAGGTTTAACCACCTTGGAGTGTGATCTTGGTTTTGCTAATCTAGATTTGCTTTTGCACACTTATATTGTTTACACACACTCATGGACTTCATGACCCCACCTATGTTTGATACTTTCAACATTGTTGTTTGGAAGGCTAGGATGTCCATGTACTTAAAAACCCTAGGCTTGCATGTTTTCCTTGCCGCTACCAAGAAATCCTATCTTGATAATAGAAGCATATAGAGGCCAATGCACAAGCCCTTGAGGCACTTAGAAGCACACTCAATAAAGAATATTTGTGTATGGTTTCTCATTGTGATTCCGCTTTTGCAGTGTGGAACACGTTGACCTCCTCCGAGCTTCAAACGCCCAACATAATGGAGAAGGAATCTAGTAAGGATGAATCCGAACAATGATGCTACATGGTCCAGGAAATGACTCCCTTGAGGTAAATTCGGATACTCAACTAGATAGTGCTAGCTCTTCATTTGATGATCTTGATAGTATGGATGCCGATGCATTAAATGAAGAGTTATCTATTGTTTGTGAGAACCTCCTTGAAAAATATAAAGTTTTGAGAAAGAAAACTTGAAAGTTAACAAAAGAAAATAAAGATTTGTTTTCAAAACTTGATTTGATTTTACAAGAGAAGGAAGAGATTTCAAGTGAATGTAACTCACTTAAATCCCAACTTGAACTTGCCCTTAATGAAAACAAAATTTTGAAAAATAAAATGATTGCAATGAGGTTTTGAAGAAAAATGAGGCTTTATCTTCAAAAGTTGATTTTGTTTTAAAAGAGAATGAATCCTTGAAAAACAAAATTGCTTCTATTTCAAAGGATTTAGATTTGGTTTCCAAGAAAACATTTCTTTGAAAAATGATTTAGATTTACATGTTTGTCATGCTAGTATAGCTTCACATTCTAGCTCACCTATTGCATGCACCTCTTCTTCCATGATTGAAAAGGATATTTGTTTATTAAAGAAGAGTGAGGATTGTTTGGGCTCCACTTTGAGCCATTGTGTCTTGAACCATACACGCTTGGAATCTATGTTTCGAAAGAAACAAGTTTCATCTATGCATGTACACAAATCACGGCATACACATGCTCCTCACGTTCACACTCATCACACAATGTATGCTCATGTGTACACTTGTACACATTGTGGACGTAAGGGCCACCTTGCTAAATTTTGTTATGATAGAATACATGATTCTAATTTAGCAACTAAATTTGTTTGGGTTAGGAAAAGGAGCTAACCCCCATGGACCCAAAAGAGTGTGAGTACCAAAGACCACTCTTATTTTATTTGATGTAGGTGTGGGCTCTCACATGACGTGAGAGTGATAGTGCCTTGAGGTGAATGCGTTCCGAGCTTAAAGAGGATAATTTGGATGCATCACTTTCAAGGAGAGTTTGGTGGGAGGACCACCTTAGTTTGGATTTATGGAGATGTGCCCTATCGGTTTTGGTAACAATCTCTTACTCCTCATTATGTTTACATGCTTTCATATTATTCATTTTTAGCATGTTTTGATGTTTCATGATTAGTATGTTAAATGTCATGATTAATAGCCTTATGATATGCATGATTAGTATTTTGAGACACCCATGTTTAATATGGACTTATACTTTTGTGTTTTCACATTTGTTTAGCTAATATGTATATCATAGATCTAATGCATGTTCATTTACATAATGATCATATGAGTTTTGTTTTGATGCTTCATATTTTGATTATATGTTTAGATGTTAGTTTTTATTAAAACTTAGGTATACTTATACAACTAGTGAGCCACAAATAGATTATTATGTGTTTGTACTTAAATACTCATTTGTACTCATTAGATGTACTATATAGTCTAGTTTTGATGATTCATACATTTTAACTTGTATTCCCATTTTATGCATGTCTTCATGTTTATGATTAACTTCATGTATATGTCATTTTGTCTAAACTATTAGCTATACATATACATTCTTGAGCCACTGCCTTCATGCATTTACTTTTGTGGACTCATTCATGTTTTGGATATGTATGTATATTTTAGCTTGTACAAGATATACATATGCCCTGAAGATTAAGTTATTTTTAGATTATCATATTTTTTATGTTTTAAGGAATTTCATAATTGAGCCATATTGTCTATTTCCATGAGTATGTCTTTCACAAAACTTGTACACTCATATTATTTGATGTTTTCTCATGATTTTGTTTTCATGAGTATTATATGTGCTATATAGATTTGAGTGACGTTGGTTTAGTGATTTTCATGTTTTATGGAATATATTTTTATTTTATTCCTTACTTGAAGGATTTCGTACTAGTTTACAAATTTTTCATATAACTAGTTCGTATTCTTCATATGGTAGAGTTTTCAAATGTGTTATAATATTTTCAAACTTATTTTTGAAAACCCATACCCATTAAAGGGCGGTTGGTTGGGCGACCATGCCTTGTATGCTCATTATTGAAAATCTATTTAAAACATGTGCATAAAATGGGTGGTAGGAAATATGAGTTATACACTTGATCTTATTGTATTTTCAATTGATATCATTGTATCCTTTCAATTGGTATCACTATTGACATTCTTTTTGTATACTCATATATATTCTTATATATGTATGCTTTCACTTCAATAGTATCAATTTCGATTGGTATTTATCTTTCCATACATATATATTTATTTTATTTGTGCTTACTATATCTCTATATCTTTGAGTACAAATTTTGGTTATGCTAAGCTTGATTTCTTAAATGACTATTAAATTTTAATTGATTATTTTTCAATTGGTATCTTATACAACCTTATGCATCATTTTGTTTGTATTTCATAAAGCGGGAGAAAATTCATATTTTACATTTCAATTAGTTTTGTTTACTATTGGTATTTTACTCTTACACTTTATGTTAAAAAATGATTTCTTTTGTTTAAATTGGTATCCTAAGCTCCTAATGAAAATTATTTTCGAATTGGCTATATGTTTCATTTTCAATATTGGTATCTAGAATATTAAATTGACATTATTCTCCATTTGGTATCTTCAAATTTTTTTATTGGTTTACGTATTTGTTTATTTCAATTGGTATCATGATGCACTAAATTAATATTTTTTTTCCAATTGATATCATAATATTTTGTTTTGATTTTACCTCTTGATGATTTTTATTTCGGACAAAAAGGGAAGAACCACTGTTTTATTGTTTACTTTAACCCCTTTGTTGATGATTGACAAAAAGGGGAAGAAGTATTTGAGTATATATGCATGTTTATTTAAGTATTTGCGTATATATGCATATCAAAGTTTGTTTTATATTGTATCAAGAGAGTTTGGTTTATGTTTTGTTGATATTGGTATCAAGAGCATGGATATTAGTATCAAGAACATGTTTTTGTTGTTTTATTTTATTGAGAACTTTTATTAAAATTTTTATTGTTGGCATCAAAAACTTTTATTGATTATCTTTCAATTGGTATCAAGAGCTTTTATTACTTTTATTGATAAGCTTTCAATTGCAATTTTTATTGGTATCAAGAGCAATTATTTAAAGAACATGTTTATTTCAAGTTTATATGTTCAATTGGTATTTAAGAACATGCCTATTTTAAAAAGGGAAAAGTAATTTATTTTAAAAATTTGATATCAAGAGCATGTTCATTTTATTGTTTTATGCATGTTTATGCATATTCATGTTTAGCATTCATTGCATATCTTATTGTTTATACTATGCATGAGTTAAGGGGGAGCTTCTTTGAAGTATAACTTTAATCCATGCATATATAACTTCATGAGTTTTGTCATCATCAAAAAAGGGGAGATTGTTGGCCCAGAGGCCTTCCACTCTAGTTTTGATGATGATTAACTCATGTAGTTATAGTTTACTAATAATCTTGTGATATTTAATTTCAGATATTTAACCAAGATATTAGTAGGTGATTAGCTTCAACAAAGGTATTTTGGAGCTTTCACATGATGATTCAAGAGCCCGAGCGTCAAGTTCATATCTAGCACTCGTTTGGAGTCAAGCTCGATGGATCACGATTGGATCGAGTCAACTTGGAGACGGCGCTCTACAAGAAGACCTCGATTTGTTTTAGTTTAGTTTGTTTAGATCCATTGTTAAAGATTAGATAGTGTGATATGCTCAAATTCACAACACACACACTTGTTTTAAGTTTCATGTTTGCTGGTTTTCGGTTTTGGTTTAACCGATATTGGTTTCTAAGTCAAAAACATTGATATATATATCTTTCATGTATATTGGATTATATCCATATACAACATGCTTAAATATTGTTTCAATATCATGCTTTTATATTTGGATAGTTTTGGACAAAACGGTTTTCCATTTCAAAAATTCAAGTTTTGAAAACTAAGGATTTTGATTTTCAGCAAAATTTGTAGGACACAAAAATGGTTCAAATAGTTTGAAATATGTGTTGAATTTTTTCACACATTTTATATTTCAAAGATAATATAAGAACTTATTTTTGTGAATTTTTAGACATTTTATGGGATTTAATTAGATAATAAAAACCCAAGTTTTAAGTTCTGAAAATTGCCCTGCTAGGCTCTGCGGTCGACCGGGCCGGTCGACCGAACCAAGAGTCGGTCGACCGTACCGTCGACCGACGTGCACAAGGACGTGCACGCAGGCCAGCTTGCTTGGCCGGTCGACCGAACGGTCGACCGACTGAAGTCAACCCACTCTCGGGTTGGCCCGGTCGACCGGGCGGTCACCGGCCAGAGAGCCGTTGCTCTCTGGTTCTGGGCGCGGTCGACCGAGCGGTCGACCGGCAGGCTCAACGGTCGATTTTTTGACCGTTGGCCGGTCGACCGGCCGGTCGACCGGAAGGCCAATCTGGGCCTAGTCAGCTGCCAATGGGCAGATTTTGTTTGGGCCTTTATATACCCCATCTCTTGGTTGTTTTGGGAAGGAATTTCAGAGCAAAATTTACATCATCTCAAGTGTTTTATTACAAGTTTCAAAAGAGTTTTAGAGCTTTAAAGATTTCATCTTTATTTTGTTTTTAAGGATTGAAAAATCATTGAAAAGAAAATTCTTTGGGAATTGATTTAATCTTCATTTACATTTCTATCTAGAGTTTTCCCTAGAATTTTTCTTTGTGTTTTTGATTTTCAAACTCTTTATTTCTCACACTTGAGCTTATCTTCTATCCTATCTATTAGGATCTTTGTTTTGCAGGAAAAGAATTGGTTTGGGATTGTTAGACCACCAAGTGTTGTATCCTTCCATCTTTGTGATATCCCTCTAATGAGAGGTGATTGATTTGTTATCCCTCAAGTGTGAGGTGATTGTGGAAGTGTTGTTTGGCTCCCTCTAGTGAGAGGTGGAGATTGTAGTTAGCTCCCTCTAGTGAGAGGTGGAGATTGTGTTGTAATCCCTCAAGTGTGAGGTGACTGTGTTTGAGTGGCTTTGAGCCTAATCCCTCTAGTGAGAGGTTGATATGTTGTTTGGCTAAGTGCCTAACCCTCTAAGTGTAGAGGTGTTTGTTGTGAGTTGTGCCTTGCCTCTGTGAGAGGTTGTATTTGGTTGAGAGAGGAGTTGTGTACTCCCAGTTATTGTATTGCCCCAAATCCTCAGTGGAGGTTCCCTGTGTGGGAAGTCCTGTGTGGACGAGATAGTGGAAATCCTTCTGTGTGAAGGCGGGGACGTAGAGCTGTGTGCTCGAACCTCGAAACATATCTTGGTGTTTGCGATTGATCCACTTTCTCTAACTCTCTCTTACTTTGTGCATTGCATCTTATTGCCATATCATATATATGCTTGTATTGTTTGTGTGTGCCTCACTTATGTTTAACCACGAGAGCTTCATATAGCACCTCAACTCTTATTCAAAGGAATCAAGAGGAGTTTGTCCAGAGCCCTTCACCGAGAATTCGGCTACACTCGTTGGTTACTCTAAGTGTGTTGCATTAAGTTTTTAATTCCGCATTAGTTGACCATTAGATTAGCAAGTCACCTTTTCACCCCCCCTCTAGGTGATTTCAAAACCCACTTGGAGCCGATGACCTTTCGATCTTTAGGTTTCGGAGCTAACTCCCAAACAGAGTTCTTATGGAGTGATTCCATTACCGCCGACATAGCATCCATCCATTCTTGCCGCTCATCGCTTTCCACTGCTTCTTGAAAAGATGATAGATTATCTCTGCTAGCTAAGAGAGCGTAGCAAGCTTCATCCCCCCATCCAAGCCGCTGGGGAGGCTTGATGACTTTCTCGGTCTCGACTGTGTTATGCTTGTAGGTTTAGCTTGAACCTCTTCCGGTGCTTGTTGCTCTCCTGGTGCTTCATGCTCTCCTGGTGCTTGCTCTACCTCAGCATGATTCTCTGAGATAGATTCTTCTTTTGATAAAGGAACTTCGGTATGGCTCTTTTCATGAACCTCTTCTTTGTCAACATCTTTTGCTCCAAGCCTTTCATCAAATATGACATTTCTACTCAGCACCTTCTTCTTGTTCTTCAGATCCCATAACCTGTAGCCTTTCACGCCCTTCTCGAAACCAAGAAAAATGCACTCGAGTGACTTTGGCTTTAGCTTGTTCCATTCATCACTGGGAATATGAACGTTCGCCTTGCATCCGAAAACGTTTAGAGTAGAATAGTCGATGTCCTTACCTGACCAAACTTCTTCAGCACATCTGGAATCGAGCAACTTTGATGCTGATCTATTAACCAAGAAGACAACATGGTTAACAGACTCAGCCCAAAAAGATTCGGGCAACCCCGCATGAAGTCTCATGCATCTCTCT
Source organism: Agave tequilana (assembly GCA_038442645.1). NCBI lineage: Eukaryota > Viridiplantae > Streptophyta > Magnoliopsida > Asparagales > Asparagaceae > Agave > Agave tequilana. The sequence goes on from JAVJIF010000800.1 coordinate 40,937, forward strand.
CTCTCTCTCTCTCTCTCTCCATGAGAGTCCGGTTCATCCTTTCCGCTGTGCCATTTTGCTGCGGAGTCTTCTTCATGGTGAAGTGACGAGTAATACCTTCTTGCTTGCAAAACTCCATGAATCTCCCGTCGCGATATTCACCTCCGTTGTCACTACGCAAGTACTTGATCTTGCGCCCTGTTTGATTCTCTACTTCGGCGTTCCATTCTTTGAACTTCGCAAAGACTTTTGATTTCTCTCGCATGAAGTAACCCAGATCATTTGTGAATAATCATCCATGAAAATGACAAAATAGCGAGCACCTCCATGTGTTCTTATCGGTGCCGGCCCCCACACATCGGAGTGAATGTAGTCGAGAATCCCTATTGTACGATTCTCTTTGTTCATGAGATTGAACGATACTTTGCTTTGCTTTTCAAGCACACAGTACTTGCAGAAATCTAGCTTGTAAGACTTCAAGCCCTTTAATAGTTTTAGCTTGTGCAGCTCCTCCATACCTCGCTAACTTATATGGCCAAGACGATGGTGCCATAGATGAGCCGAGTCATTGTCCGAGATCTCTGGTGTGGATATAGTGGCTCCACCTGAGATGGTATCTCCCATGAGCTTGTATAGGTTGTTGGAATGCTTCTCTCCTCGCATAATCACCAACGAGCCCTTGCAAATCTTGATCTTGCCTCTACTTGAAGAGTAAGTGAGGCCGCTTGCGTTAAGAGTGCCCAAAGAGATCAGATTCTTCTTGAGAGCAGGAAGATGTCGCACGTTGCCGAAAGTACGAATAATGCCGTCATACATCTTTACTTTCACCGTACCAAAACCAATGACCTTGCATGCAGCATTGTTCCCCATGAGGATTTCGCCTACATCCTTCTTCTCGTATGTATCAAACCAATCCCTGTTTGTACACATATGGAGGTACAACCAGAATCAAGAATCTATGAATCTGCAATCGGTTTACCTGATGAAACCGAAAAAAGTTCTGCTTTGTTCTCCATTGCAACTCCAGCCGTAGAAGAGTTCTTGGGCTTCTTTTCTTCCTTTTGATCGGCTTTGAACTTTCGGCAATTCTTCTTGATGTGACTCTTCTTGTGGCAGTAGTAGCACTCCACATCTTTACAGCTCCGGGATTTTGATCTTCCGCGGTTGTTGGACTTGCCAACTCTCTCCTTGGATCGACCTCGATGATCATTCAATTACTTGACGAGTAAGCCTTCACTCTTCATGTCATCACCCGAGCTTTTGTTCATCTTGACATAAGAAATGATGTCTTAGACAACCTCCTCGAACCAATGAGTCTCCTTGCCGAACATGAGTGTGGTCCGAAAATGCTTGAAGGACAATGGCAAGGACCGTAACAAAAGCAAAGCTTTATCCTCCTCCTCGTACTTACCTCCACTCGCAACAAATCATTAATGCAATGGTTGAATACATTGAGATGTTCCATAATATCATCTCCTTCTTCCATACGAAGATTATACAATTGATGTTTTAAGAAAAGTTTGTTAGAGAGAGGTCTTACTCATGTAAAGCTTCTCTAGTTTCTCTCACGTGCCCTTGGCTGTTGTCTCTTCCATGACATTGCAAGTCACCTCATCAGATAAGTGTAGCTCATCGCCTTTAGATCCGCCTTGTTCCAAGCCTCTGTGGACATTGCCTTTGGCTTGTGCTTAACACCCAAAATGCATGTGTGTAGATCTTGTTGTATCAAGATATTCTTCATCTTTTGTTGCCATAATGTGAAGTTGCTCCGCCCATCGAATGGCTTCAACTTATCTTTCACACTGCCGATTGTTGACTTCTCTTCAGCATGTAGAACACTACAACCTGGCTCTGATACCGCTTGTTGGCGGAAGGAATAACACCAATTCAAGATCTTGTTGTTGATGGTAAGATAAATCAATCACACAAAAATAATGCAACCATAAAGATGAACGCAATGAATTATGTGGAAAAGCCAAAAGGGGAAAACCACGGGTTGAGCTTGAGGCTCGGAGAGGGCTTCACTATGATGGATCAGCAAAAGGGTACAAGGCACTTGGCATACACGACTACGCCAACTTCTATCACACACAACTTAAACACACTCTGGAACTCAACCTAGAGTTCTCTTCTACACTCTCTATACTTTCAAGAGAAATAAGAGACACTCCCCTTCAAGTTTTGGATACTTGGATACTTCTCTAATCTCGGATACCTCTCCACAGCTAGGAGCATGCCTATTTATAGGCCTTCTAGGTCTACCACTTCGTCTTCCCACCCATGAATGCTAAAGAACACTTGGGAATCCACCAATTCAGTCAAAGAGTCACAAAACTTTTTAAATTTCACATGCACAAAAATGCACTGGATAGGGTACTTCGAACGATGATAACTCCATCAATATTGCTTCGTTTTGAGTGATTCAAAGCCTGGAGTAAACCTTGCATGTAACCCTACAACTTCTCTGTTGAAGTCCAAGTCAAATGATGACTGCACCATACTCAAAAAGTCCATACAAAATTAAATATGATACAGAAAACTGCAGTATTAGTTAAGTTGGAATCGAGCCAACTCCAACACAGAATTCATAATGAATTTTAAGGTTCAACCAGGATAACTAAACTAGTTATGTCTTAGATATTTCCTAGAAATTATGGAAAACATGGTAAACCTTACCATTTACCTCCTACTTGTGGATGCTCAAATAAAATGTCAAACAAACATGGACTTCTTTTGGCATATGACCTCTGTCTGCGTGTGGTGTGTGTGTGTGTGTGTGGTGTGTGTGAGAAGAATAGACTATGTAATATGTGTTCTGTATGTGCAACTTAAAGCCTCACAGCTGAATTGGGAGCCAATGCAATCATCAACACTGTGCCATGGCCAGAGTGGTCCAAATTGCAAAAAAAAGAGAATCAAATCAGGTGTTCTCGTGCTCTCTCTCACAACATCTCAACCTCAAGCTGACATTCCCAGCCCAAATTTGTTCAGAATGTCCTACACAGTTTCGGATATGTACAGTGCCTCGCTGATCTCGTGAAATAATTCAATTGGAGGAAAGTGGTCGTTCTATACGAAGATGATGATTATAGAAGCACATCTGCAAGTGTCATCCCACTGCTAAATGATGCTCTTCTAGCTGTTGGATCAGATATCTGTGGTCATGTAGCTTTCCCACCACTAGACTCGCTCTCCAACCCTAAAGGCCTGGTGCGTCGAGAGCTGGAGAGGTTGAAACCAAGATTGTGTAAAGTGTTCATCATAGTCCGATGGTCCTTCCCTTCACTCACTACTGAGCTCTTTAAAGAGGCAGGGGCGTTAGGACTGATGACCAAAGGTCATGTATGGATCACTGGGGATGATATAACAACCTTCCTTGACTCAACTTTTACCCCTGTAAATGTAAATTTATTTGGCCAAGGGGTGCAGCAGAAAAAGTCCCAGGAGGGTGGGGTAATCTGGAGTTGGAGTGCAAGATAGGACCACATTTAACAAGTTCATGAAGGTGGAGTATGATAATGAACGAAAGGTGAAGGAAATGATCGGGTTCTGTATGGGGGTTTACAAGAAGGCGAGGGAGCGTTGACCTATGAGCTCCCTTATGAATTATTCCCTTCCAATGGAACCTATGACGAACTTGTTGCCATTGTTCCTGAGGCAAAATTTCATATATTGGCCCATTAATTTTCAATGTTTTCTTATGCAACAATTGAGTTAAAGTACTGATTATTCATTTTTCTTTAATTCAGAATAACCTTTTAGTTAGATTGACCAAAAGTGAACTTTCTAGTTAGTCCTAATGGTTATACATTTATGCTCTCAAGCAGAATAAAAAAATGTTTCTCACTTTTTCCTATGAAACTTCTGCTTCCCACATCAGAAATTCATACAGTTTTATAAATCTTCCAAAATGATAGTTTACAGATATATATTATTCATTTATATGAAAATTTTGAATTAAAGAATAAATGACATGCTAATGTAAAACGGGAGGATCAATCACCTTCAACTAAAAGAAATAAGAAAATAAGGTTTTGACAAGAAATAAATAGAGAAATTGGGGTGTAAGAGAGAGAGAGAGAGAGAGAGAGGAGAGAGAGAGAGAGAGAGATAGAAACCGATAGATTTGGGCTTCGCTCCTTGCACCACGAGGTTCACGAGGAGTGGGTGAGAGTGAGGTTGGAGGTGGATGAACTATGAAGATTAGGGATTTTTTGAATTTTCAAAGGGAATTTGGCTACAGTGTAATTTGAGAATTTCTTTTGATTTTCGCTGAATTTTCAGCAGGATTTTGTAACAGTAATTTTTTTTTGATAGATCTAGGGGTTGATTTAGATCTAGGGTTTGGAAGAGATGGAAATGGAGAAGAAAATATTGAAGGAGATTGAAACTAAAAGCTTTGAAACCAAATTGATGTAAAACGGGAGGATCACAATCACATTCGAACTAAAAATTGAAAACTAGAGGTTTGACAAGAAAAAAAAAAAGAGAAATTAGGGTTAAAAAAATAGAGATAAGAACCTGAAAGATTTTGGGTTTCGCACCCTTTACACTACGAGCTTCGCACCCAATCTCAAGTTCTCGAGAGCTCAAAAACTTTAACTGAAAAAATTTCATTTAATCGTTGTCTAATAATAGAAGAAGTCTGATGCCTATTTATAGGCTTTACAAAAGAGCACTTGTAGGGAATAACCAATGTGGTACTAAACATCCACATAAAAGAAGACAAATACTCAAAAATAAACAAAGCATAAGAAAATAACTAGCAACTGGTGATGTTCTCATAATTTGATGTAAAATAGGGGGATCATAATCACCTTCAAACTAAAAATTGAAAATTAAAGTTTTGACAAGAAAAGAGAAAAAAGCAATTAGGGTTTAAGAAATAGAGATAAGAATCAGATAGATTTTGAGTTTCGCACCCCTTGCACTATGGGCTTCACATTCCTTGCGCCACAGGCTTCGCACTCTAATCTCAAAAGGTCGAGAGCTCAAGAAACATGGAGCTAGTCTCCGTGACAAGTCAGCTGTGAAAGATGGTAACTCGATCATGGTACAGATAATAGACCGAGGCACATCATCCCTGTTGAAGACGGAGCTGATACCAGGATCGATTCTATGAGGTATTCAATGCGTAAGCAATGAAAGCACTTCTCTTCAGAATCTTATCAAAATATGGGCGCCAAGCGTGCAAGTTTCTCACGGCTTTAGGGTAACTCATAACCATTGCCTTATTATTAACTATAAATTCTTATAAAATACTATATAGATATGCAATAAATTTGTAAGTGTCTTGCAAATTGCTATCGACCTAGTTATATCATCAATATGTGCAACATGTAAATGCAATGCAGTAAGCACTCTAGGCATAATCTCTAAAGATGAAAAATAATATATCTGGGATGCCTAGGAGGACACACATCTGATCCCGTAGATAGAGGTATATTGGACTTAAACACAAACTCCAAACAACCAAAAAAAAGAAGCACTAGAAATCATCTGCTTGATCATGGTAAGGAACTTAAGTGACTTATAGAAAATGAATCGACTGGAACGACCATAAAACTATATTCAGCACAGGGGAACTCGAATAACTTGCTTGGCACTAGGGTGTATTAGGCTCAATTATCTTGTTCACATCAACAATGGTACTATTAGAAGACATGTGGACCTCAATCAGTAATCGGTATGCCAGAACTAATGATAAGTCTTCAATTACACTCGCTGTCTTAGAAGAAACGTGGATATCCTCAACAATATTTGAGTTGTCAACATTATTACTAGGCATAGTTCTAACATGTTGACTCTCCGAGGGGCACTGATAATTATAATGTTCATATCCCTCACACTTAGAATACCGGACCTTGACATTGATTAACATTTTGAAAATCAAGTCTATCTTTAATGCAACATCAAGGCTTCTTCAATGGTGTTTAATCATAGGAACCAGTAATCATAGCACACCTTATTTTAGGTTGTAATATGAAACAAACCTATTTATAGTCTCAGAATGGTGCTCTCTTATATCACTATGATGGGTTAAGTTCTTAAATATGGCTATGTAATCCAGAATGGACATATGACCCTGACGGAGATTGTGTGGCTGGTCTAAGAGATGGTCTCTATAATATTAACTACTCATGATGGCTCAAATGCAAAATTCAACAATTAAGAAGATGCAGTTGAGAATCCTAGAGTCAAGTAAAGTAAAATTCATGCACTAAGTGAAAAAAAAAGATCCTAAAAGTTCAAGTTCTAAAAGTAAGAAAATGCATTCCTAAAATGATGAAAAGTAACAAACGCTGATGCAACACTAGATAGAAGCAAATAGCATTTTAACCAACAAATTATCGCAATCTAAATAGTAGTTGCAAGTTATTTAACTGCTAACAATTCAGCTTAGGTTAGGATATCACCTGAGGGGAAAGTCGTTCACGTCCAACGTAGAATTCATCTAAGATTTCTCGAAGAAAAACCCACACTGAAGAGCTGAAATTACCCTCAAAATTCTTGGACAGCAAAATAGAAGTGAAAGATGGCTGCCACAAGAATGACGCGCAAATTGGGCGCAAATCGGGCCAGAAATAAGCCTAAACCCCACTACAGGTGTGCAACTGAAATAGTATCGACACCAAATAAAGACTTGTAGAGGTTAGATCTGCTATTCAAATGCTGTGAGATTCTCATAATATCTCCAGGATTCAGCTGTGGATCAACGCTTCAAACAGAACTCAAATCAAACTCTGAACGGGCCTGAAACGGGCTCCAGAAGGTTGTTGTACTGCACTATTGACTGAGTCTGTAATATCTCTATTTCATAATACCAATTTTAATAATAACTAATAGTATTTTAATATGTATTTTAGTATTAATTATTGTTATTATGTGAGTTATTATCATTTCATTTCTTAGCCCAACCCAAAAATATATTTTTTGTTAATTCATTTTTCCCTCATTTTCATTTCAATCCCAAGCCCGCATCATTTCTATTTTCTTTTCTTATTCCTCTTAGCCCAAACCCAAGGCCTATAACCCTACTCTATTTAACACCCAAATCCTAATACTAATCCTAACCCTATCCTAACTAATCCCTATCTTATCTCTACCTAACCCTAATCCATCATAATCCTTTCCTCCTTCCCTTGTGCTGCCGCAACCCCCCACCAGCAGTACCCCCTTGTGCGGCCGAGATCAGTTGCCATCCTCTTGGCTTGCAAACCATCATCGCCCCGTGTTCTCTTTCTCCAGCGTGCTCACTTCCTCCTTGCGCGAGCTCCCTCCCTCCTTTCGCTCCTCTTTCACGTCATCGTCGAAACTGCACCACATCTCCTTCTCTTATGGCCGACCTGCTGCTCTCCCCATCCAGCAGTCGTGGACTCCCACCCGTGGCCTTCTTCTCCCCTCGGTAACCGAGCCCTCTGTTGAACTCCCTTGGCCTGGCGCACCTAACACCCACACCAGCAACCACCTCCTCCCATTGCCCACCTGCTCCATTCCCAGTAGCTGGGCTCCCACCTCCTTTGCTGAGACCTCCCCCATAGCCCTTGGCCAAACACAAGGAATCACCACCTTGCCCTTCTCCCTCTTCCTCCCCATCTGCCACGCTATCCTCGGCTAATCTTCATCATGGCCAGGCCGCGCCGCCCGAGCTCTCTCTATGGCCAAGTAGCACCCTTATGGCCTAGCACAACAGCCCCATCAATCCATCCCAAGTCAAACATCTCCCTGCGCACAGCCTTGGGCAACCACCCCGTGCCTTGCATCTTCATAACACCTCGCACGAGAGCCCCGAGTACCCGCCGGAGCCCTCGGCCTTTCTATTTCCCCTCCGCGGCCTCCGTCATCCTCCGCGGCTTCTGTCTCCGCTGATTGCCACCAGCGAATCCTTGCCTTGTCGTGAGTTATCTCCCCCCCTCTTTATAATTTTGCATGCATGGGTATGTTGGTATATTAATGTGTGTTTGTATCATTTAATGCATGGGTGTATGCAATATTTACATATGTGTATGTATTTATATTAATAGTGTAGGTGTATGTGTTATAGTATATATTTGTATGCAAATATGCATGAAGGTATGTTGTATGTTATGTATGTACATGTGTATATTCGTGTTTGGGTGAGTTCATGTGTGTATGTTGCATGGCACAGTAATCTGAACCACTTTGGTGAAATCCAGACCCGTTGTAGAAGATTCAAATTTAAAGACCGATCCATGGGATGATCCGGATATCCGTACTAGTTCATGCAGTGAAGACCAGACGGCGATTCGGTTCCAAAATCGCATCATTTCATGTAAATGTTTGCTTTCATGTTATTCTCTTATTTACCGTCGCCAATGCATATTTGTGTTCTATTTATATTATTTCATGCGGCCATTTAATATATTATACCAGTATATTTAATTGTATCACTTCATGAGGCATAGTGAATGTTTACTCTTGCGTTATTGTTCATTATGATATCTTCTGTTTAAATTATTACCATGTTCAGATAATGATTGTACATGTTAACTACAAGTCCTAATCATGTCCCCTTAGATGATATCTATACCAGAGTAGTAATCTTTGGGACTGGAATGTATTTGAATATTGTTGACCTGATATTTAGAGTTATTCAGTAGTTGATTCTCAGGCTTATAAATTGATTTAATTGGAATAAAGTCGACTCGAGATTGGGACAGATCAGACTAGCGGAATAGATGACTTAAATATGTATAGCGGATAACTAGACTCGTATTATCATACCGAGAGAGGGTTTTGGTAGACTACAGATGATCAATCAGATGTATCCTGATCTTGTATGCTTGTGGATTCGATATTGTATCACGGAGACATTATTACTTTATCATTTCATGTGAACCCATTTTTACCATTTCGGATCTGGGACAATTTGTGATGTAACTTAGATTGTGATTGGATTTGGATAATGGATTTTGATTGGTTCATGATTGTAGTTATATGAGTGAATACTTGGGTGAGATGATTAGCAGAGTTGGACTGATAGAATAGAATGAATCTTGAATACTGATCTATTTTAATCACTCAAGATTGAGGGATAGGTGCATATCAGATTTGCCTGAGTTTGTGGACTTCATATTTTTTACAGTTGATGCTTACCTTGTTATATGGATCTATGATTGAGCTTGACCGAGGTGGGAGTATATTGATCAAATTATTTAATGACTTGATTAGAAGTAATTGAGGAGTTATCTTATTATTTGAGATTGGGATAAATTGAATATAAGTAGCAGACTATCTACATTGGGACTATGTTATATTGGTTACGAAAGGATGGATATAAAGATTATATAAAAGATTAAAGAAGATCGACATGAGCGAGATAACTGATTATTGATTTATTGAGGCGGTGATTTATTGGATCTGATACCTTGACTTGGACTTAGTGTTTGACGTTCAAGATGATTATTGAGATCATGGGTTGATGGATTCATTATAGTTATATGCAGTACGAGTAAATGAGATCTTGATTAGTTTTTATGAGATTGTATATTGAGTAGACGGTGCAAGATATGTTACAGTATTATTTCATGCTACTGAAAGTTTCTGGGAAAATATCGTTAGATCGTAACACTCTGTACAACTCTATTCATCGTATACACGGTTACTGTTACTGTTCACTGTTCTTATTACTATTCACCGTGTATACGATTACTGTTACTGTCACCGCATCATCCCAGTATTCTAGTAACATGGATATTGACTATTTAACTAAATATAATAATAATGTAAATAGACAATTTATACTGAGATTGGAAAAATTAGTGGAGACAACGTTTGTATTTTAGGTGGACCTAAGATACATGTTGAGCAGCCGACTGAGGATTCCACTATAGGGTTCCTGGGGATGACTGACATCTCATCTGTACTGTTTACTGTTTCACTGTTCACAGAGTGAGATTACTGTTACTGAGAACCTAGCGGTACGGCGTAGTTCAGCGCCAGGAAACTGAGGCCGTGGTCCCGGATATGTACGGGACCCACCTAAATATAGATAATATCTCCAACCAATCAGTTTCAATAGCTTAGGACATCGATTAACACGTGTGATAGGCGTAGTATGGGATGCACCTACTGCATGTGGGAATTGGTGTTCGCTGACATAGTAAATAATAATGAATTGTTCATGGTGTATTCATCTGACTGTATTCACCTGACTGTACTCATATATAGACTGTGATAGATACCTAACTGTACACATGACCTGATTTGGACATCTAACTCTAGTACTACCCTTATTATTGTTTATTTATGTTTAGCATGTTATTATAGTTTTATTTCAGTACATATTTTCATATTCTTGTTCAGGATATTGATTATCAGTTATCTTTTATTTACAGTTTATCATGTTATTATTATGTACACAGTGTTTATTTGTCTGAGCACTTTCCCTTTTTCTTAAACACTCATTGGGTTGTTTTGTGATAACCCTGGATTTGCACATCGAGATATTGGATGTTTTATTCTATTGTTCAGGTGTTTGTTAAGATTGAATGCTTTACAAGGATCTGGAGTTTCCCTCTGTTGATTATTGGTATTCTTGACTCTTTTTTATTCTTGTTGTCTCTTTAATTCTCTATATATTTTTATTAGTCATTATTTCTTTTTTTGTATTTATATGTTATTATCTGTAAGCATCTATATGTAGTATTGTAGTGGTAGTGATTCATTTTAATAGATTTTATAGCTTGTTCTGGGTTATTTAAGGCTTAGCGCGTACACATGGGGTATTTTTCTCGCGTATATACATCGTCGACTCTAGTCGCGACTCTATTTCCATGTATTTTAGGAAGCGGGGCATGACAGAGTCGGATCGGTCGAGTCGAGTTGACTCAATCAGTGCACTGAGTTGGGCCGAGTCAGTTCGAATCCAGTGGAAGCAGTCAGGTTAGGTCGCACCCAAATTATATTTAAACCCCCAAATCAAATAGACCTAATCAGATCTGGATCTGATCTCGATCAGACCAGACTGGCTCTGGTGCGCAAAGCAGCGACGGAGGTCTGCGGTGAAGGCGGAGGATCGATGGGACGATAGTGATGATCGGCAAAGTCGAAGACGAGGACGATGGGGCGGCTGTGCATTGAGTACGATGTCAGTGGCAGTTTTGACGATTGCGTCGAGGATGAGATCTCGATGACTCGAGACCTGGGTTGTCTTGGATAGGCGGCGAAGGCAGAGGAAGAGTTAGGAGGTGACGTCGAAGATCTCAGCGAAGACGAGGAGATCAAGTACTGACAATGGCAGAATATGATGGCGGAGGAGGTCGGTGAGGCTTCTGGCAAGGACAATGATGCTCTTGCGAGGGTGATGAAGCCCTAACGATGCTCTGGTGAGAACGATGAAGCTTCAGAGGGCTTCGTGGAGTGAGAAATATTAGAGATCGGGGGTCCTAGACGAAAATGAGAGGCAATGGGGTCGTGTGACTGGATCCCGGTAAGATCAAGCAGTAGAGATTGCGGCAGAAGAGGATGGCGGTGAGGTTGTTATTGGAGGTGTGGAGATGTTGATCGGAAGGCTTGGAGATGGTGAAGATGATGACGTTGATGGGTTACGAGATGATGACGACAGTGGGTTGTGGCGATGATGATGGTGAAGGTGGCAGCGGAGATAAGGCGGCGGGGGTGATGATGAAGATGGTGTGGCACAATGACAGAAGAGGAAGGTTTGGGGGTGGTGGCGGGCTTCCTAGGACTTAGATGTGTAATCTCTAAGGCATCCCAGATATATCATTTTCTCATCTTTAGGAATTATGCCTCGAGTACTACTCCATTGCATTTGCATGTTGCATATTGATGATATCACTAGATCGATAGCAATTTGTAATGATTTGCAATGACACGTACAAATTAGTTGCGTATCTATATAGTAATTTGCAGGAATTTATAGTGGATAATAAGGTGATGGTTACGAGTAACCCTGAGGCTGTGAGAAAGTTGTACGCTTGACATACAGATTTGATAGGATTCTAAAGAGAAGTGCTTTTATTGCTTACGAGGTGAATACCCCATGAGATCCTGGTACCAGCTCTGTCTTCAGCAGGGATAATGCGCCTCGGTCTCTATCTGTACCTTGATCGATCTGCCATCTTCCACAGCCAACCCATCACAGAGACCAGCTTCACCTCCACCACCATGGTCTCGACGTGATGTACCGGTGGTACTGCGACGACCACCACCTTGGCCGATTGAGATGCTTCATAAGGGGAGCCCCCACTCGACAGGGTCAATTTCTCCCACCCCGGGGAAATGATGAGGACATTACTAGTTGCTACTTGTTTTCTTATGCTTTAGTTTATTTTTGAGTAGTTATCTTCTTTTATGTAGGTGTTTAGTACCACATCGGTTATCCCCTAGAAGTGCTCTTTTGTAAAGCCTATAAACAGGCATCAGACTTCATTTATTTTTAGAAAATGATTAAATGAAAACTTTTCCAATTAAATTTTTAGAGCCTTGAGTTCTTGAGATTGGGTGTGAAGCTGGTGGTGCAAGGGATGTGAAGTCTGTGGTGCAAGGAGGTGCGAAGCCCAAATTTATCATTTTCTAACCCTATTTCTCATTTCTTGTTTTCTTCCTTTCAAAACCCTAGTTTCATTTTCTATTTGCTTGAGGTAATTGTGATCCTTCCATATTACATCACATGTTTATATCTATCTTGACAGAAATTTGATGAAACGGTTGTTGATGTCACTATCCTCGCCCAGCGCTTGGGGAATGCCACTTTTACGATGCCATTCCTGCCCTCTGAATTGACCAGGGTGGTTCATGTTGAACCTAACAACAAGCAATGGGTGCTGACTAAGCCATTCAGTAGAGGAGTGTGGTTGGTAATGGTAGCCACTTACATTTACACTTACGTAATTGTTTGGTACCTAGAATGGAAGCAGAACCCTGAGTTCATGGCCCATAGAGGAAGCAACTTGGAGCTACACTTGATAATATTCCCATGCCCAAAAGTATCACCAATTGTGGACAGTTTCTTCTGCCACTTCACTCCCTACTATTTAACCCTAACCTATCCCTAAATAAAGTCAAAAGGGAATCTCAATCATCTAAAAAGTTTTATACATACAAACATAACTTACGTAGCACACTAGTTATCATAATAGTTTTAGCCTTGTTGTGATGTATTGTAGCATTCTTGAACTCTGAGTAAGATACACTATTTAAATGACAAATCTTAAAATAACAATTATCAATAGCATCAACAAGTTACTTGAATATTATAGAAGATAATGTATATGCCTTATGGAAGCTTTTGGAGATGAATAACACTCTAAATTCTATGATGTTAACATATTTTTCCGCAAACGTATGATTGTTTTTCAACATAGGATAAAGTGATTAATCCCTTTGAATTGTTAAACTTTCTTTCCTCAAAATAAAAAGTGGTTTGCCTATTATGAACCCCATCAGAAAAAGCTCCCAAAAAGCGAAAACATACTTAAGGAATTCCCTTCAATCTAATGTAGTTTTATATTTTTTTTCCTGACCGAATGGCCTTTTTCCGGTAAACCGAACGCCCGCTCCTACTCTTCTGCACTCTTCACCCCCATCATGCATGAAATGATGAAGAAAACTCATCAGCACACCATTTTTTTCTTATTTCTGTGTGGAATCCTTCCATGAAAGATCCATAGCTACTACACCAAAGCAGTGATCGCAGTGTGGCTCTTCGTGCTATTGTTCCTCACCTCTACTTTCACTGCAAGTCTTGGATCCATCCTTATCACAGAAAATCTTGTATCTATGGTGAGTGATCAGAAAATTGGCTGTAATGGGGCTTCATTTGCAGTGAAGTACCTGAAGGAAATCCTAGGCTATAAGGAGCAACAGATTGAGAAGATCCGGTCAATGGAGAACTACAATATAGCTTTTAGAGTGGGCACATCACAGTTGCTTATCTGGAGGCACCCTACATGAAATTATTCCTATCTCAGTATGGATCTGATTTTGATTTTTGAGTACACTGCATACAGTGACACCCAACGTCTTGGTGGCTTTAGCTTTGTTATTAACTCCTTTCACTCTTTCCTAATTGCAGAGTTATGGGTAAATTACAAAAAAACCCCTTCATTTATATTCCAAATTTGAATTTACCTCTTGATCTAAAAATGTAATAAGTAACCCGCAATAAGTAACCCTCTGAACTATCCAAAACTCATTTTATCCATTAAGAAAACTACTGTTAAAAAGTTTTTGTAGTTATATGGAAAGAATAAGTGTAGAATATAATAAATATGAAAAGAATAATTGCAAAGTTATGGGTAAATTACAAGAAACTCATTTCATTTATATCCCAATTTTGAATTAACCTCTTGAAATAAAAAAAATATAATAAGTAACCCTAATGAACTATCCAAAAATCATTTTATCCAGTTGAAAACAATTTTTTTTAAAAGTTATTGTAACTATATGAAAAGTATATGTGTAGAATATAATAAATAGGATGTCATATGACCATAAAAAGACCATGATTATTAAAAATATAACAAAATACTTGACAATAATAGTTCAAAGGTTATTTGTTCACTTTTTTAGATAAGGGGGTTAATTCAATACCATGTTATAGATGAAAGGGGTTACTTGTTATTTAACAAAATTTTATTTCATTATATATCGTTTATGAAAATACAAGTTAACTATTTGGTTACATAGAGAATTATTTAAAATTCCCTTAAGGAAGCAACTTATGTCTCTGTAACAATAACATTTTATTGTCTGTCATAATTTATCTATAGTATAATATCCCTAGTTAATAATACAGTATTTTTTTATCTAAGTATTCATTTTGTTTTACTGATTATTTTATTATTATTTGTTAACTTGATTTATATTATTATTATTAAATATACAAATTATTCTTCTTATTATTGTTAATTATCATTATAGGTATTAATAGTTTTGTTATTGTTAATTATAATCATTGTTGTTGATATATTGTTGTCATTATTATTATGGTTATGGCTAATTACCTTTATTAGTACTATTGTTATTGGTATTATTATGGTTATTGTTAATTACTATTATTGGTGTTTATTATTATTTTTATTGTTATTATTATTACTATTATTATTATTGTTACTATTATTTATTATTATTTGTTATTGGTAGTAGTATCTTCCTTCCCTTGATTCCAACCCATTACCCTTAGCGTAACCCATTATCTATACCTAATCCTATACCCATTAGCTTCCAAATCCGTGACCCTATAACCCAAACCCATTATATTTACCTATATAATCTCTTAATTCCCTAACTTAACCCTAATCATAATTTCTCCTCCTTCCCCCTTAGCCGCCGTGGGTTCTCCCTTCTGCCGCTCGCGCGAGGCCACCTCATCTCCATAACCCACATGTCTTCTCTCGGCCTAGAGACCTCCATGGTCGAGCACACCCCCCCCCCAACGGAACTGCTCCCCGGCCAACCATAACTTACCGGAGACCACCGTGAGCCGCCTACCACAGCCCGGCGCACCCATCCTTCACTCCGACGCTCTCTGTCAGCCCCAATCCTTCATGGCTACACCCTACATACCGTCCAACGCGCACGCACTAGCTTAGATCCCCTCCATATAGCGCCAAGCACACCTTCCCCCTCTCGGCCATCTCCCTCTCCGGCGGATCGCGGCACACCCTCGAGAGCTTCTCCCTCCTTTGGTCGAGCTCAAGTACAGCCATGCTACCCTTCCTTCAACAATAACACCTTCACTCTCCTTCCATGTTGTCGTGCTCTCTGCCACAACACCAACAACCCCTCCCATCCTCCTCGCGGTCTCTCTGATAGCCGCAACAACTCTACTGCAGTGCACTTCCCTCTCCAGGCCGCCATCATCCATGCAACAACCTTACACCACCCTGGAGCAACTCTAACCTGCCACAGCAGTGGCATCTTCCCCACAGCCCGGAGCTCCAAAGTCAGGGCAACCCAGCGTCCAAGCCATCTGCCACCTCTCCTTGGCTGCCTCTCTTCTATGGAGCTCTGCGGCGTCGCCGGCAGGCTTCTCTCCATCTTCGAGATCACCACCGCCATCATCGGATCTCTCCTCTTCTCCGTCGGCCTCCATCGACACGCCGGAGCCTTCCCATAGCCAGAGCTTCTCTCTCACTCTTTACATTTATGTGTGTATGGGTGAGTTTACTTCTCTCTCTGCGTGTCTCTTTTTCTCCTTGTATTTATGAATAAGTTTGTATGTTTCTAATTATAAGTGTTTTGTGAGTGTGCGTTCTAAATATTTATATGTGTATGTTATAGGTTTAATTAATTGTGTGTAGATGTGTATAGTTAGCAGTAGGGATTTACATGTGTGCTTAAATGTGGATGGATATGTATATGTATATGTCCTTATATATTATATGTATATATTGTTGGCCAAGGTTACAATCACCCGTTTTTAATGTGTTTTGATGATTACAAAACATATTAGTTATTTGTACTAATATTGTTTATTGGTTAAGTGTGTTTCAGGGATCTAACTCATCTAGAAGGTTTATTCCCTATAAGCAAATGTTTTGGACTCAAGTCAACTCAAATTGGGCTCAAGGATCAAGTGTGAAGACCTTATGGTGAAAAGCCTCTTGAAGCACTTGTAGTACCTAGAACAAATGTAAGAATAGAATGTTAAAGTTTGAGTGTTGGATATTGGCTCTAGGATACACATACACAATTCGTTTTGTTAAAATGTGAGTCTTGTATTTAAGTTTTCATGTTTTAAATTTGGTTTCATGCCTTAGTAGATATTTACATGACCCTAAGTTTTACAAAATAAATATCATGTTTAGATCATGTTTATATACTCCTACTAGCATGTTACTTAATTTTGTTCAAACTCAAAACTATTTTACAAAGTTTTCTAAGTCAAAAAAAATACTGTTTTTTTTCCTGTTTCAGGCTGACGGCCGACCGGCCCGGTCGACCGGTGCTAGTGCCAGGACGTGCACATTTGTGCACGTCTGTCGGTCGACCGCCCCGGTCGACCGACTGTGAGCAGTTGCTCTCGGGTTTTCTGGGTCGACCGGGCCGGTCGACCGCCAGAAGACCCGAGCCAATGGCTCTTTGCCAGCTGAGCTGGCGGACGACCGGCCCGGTCGACCGCCAAGCCTGCAAATGCCCAACGGCTCTTTCCTCTTTTGTGCAATTCTGAAATCTGTTTTCCAGATTACTTTTTGGCAGACTTTTTCAGGATTTTCTTGTTCTTTTTCAGAGCAAATAAGGTCTAAATAAATTGTTTTAAACCGATTTCTCTCCCTATAAATAGAGGAGAAGACTCTCTTACAAAATACCAAGAAAAATCCTCAAGTTTTCAAAGTTTTCAAAAGAAAAAAAGAAAAGTGTTTAAGCTCTCCATTTCCAATTCTTTCTTGAGCTAGTTTTCAGTTGTGTTCCCTTGCAAAAATCATCTCTACAAACTGAGTTTTTCTCACTACACTTCATAGAGCCAAAAATTCCTAACTCATTCTATAGTGAAGTTGTAAAAAGAGTAAGAGTGTTGTAAAAGAGTTTGGTGATCTTGTTGTGATCACTCTTGTTCTTGTGATCTTCTTGTTCTTGTGGAGACACCTCTTCGGTAGAGGCTATTGTACTGGTGGAGCTTGGTGCTCGGGTCTTCGGTAGACCGTTGTAATCGTCCTCGGTGGATAGTGGAAACCCTTCACGGAGGTGAAGGCGGGGAGTGGAGCGGTGGCTCAAACCTCGAAACAAACATCTTGTGTTTGCGATTGCCTTGTGTCCATTCTTGTTTTAAATTTCTCTTGCACTCTATTACTTTCATTTACTTGCTTGAGATCTAGTTTTATTTCTTGTGTTATTACTTGTGATACTTGTGATATATCTTGTGTGCATTTCATCATTGCATTTTATCCATACTTTATTCGATCAATTCTCATACAACAAGGTTGCATTGCGCACCTCTAACCCATTAAAGGGGAATTGGGAGGAAGGAGTTCAGAACCTCTCACGGGGTATTCGGCTCTTAGTCTTATTTGAGAGATCGTTGCATCATTCATCCATCTTAGTTTAAAAAAAAAATTGTTAGATTAGCAATTACACCTATTCACCCCCCCTCTAGGTGTTTTTCAATTGGTATCAGAGCTTAGACTCTAGGATTTGACTTAACAACCTTAGAGAGATCCTAATTTTGATAATCATTTCATTCATACTCACTTAGTAAAAATAGCCGATGGAATTAAAACCCCTCCTACATTTGATGGACTTAACTTTCCTATATGGACGGTTAATATGACCGTTTCTTGCAATCTCTAGGAAGTCGAGTTGCAAAGGCCGTGACCAAACCTTTAGTGCACCCCCCGGTGATGAATCTACTTGGTCCGAAATTGAGACTAAGGAATTTGATGCCAATGGTAGGGCTCACTATGCACTACTTCAAGCCCTTAATGATGATGACATAGCTAGAGTTATTCATTGCAAGTCCGCATATGAAATTTGGACACATTTGCTAGTTACACATGAAGGGACCTCACAAGTGAAGAGGGCTAAGATTGACCTTCTTCGGTCCCAATATGAGAACTTTTGCATGCAAGAAAATGAAACCATAGATGATATGGTTACAAAATTTACTAAGTTTACTAATGGACTTTCTTCTCTAGGTGATGCTATCGACAACGATCAAAGAGTTAGAAAGATCATCTGGGCTCTTCCTCCTTCATGGGAAGTAAAAGCAACAACCTTGAAGGAACTCAATGACAAGGAAGAGATGGAGTTGATTGGTCTCATTGGGAACCTCAAAACCCATGAGATGGAGAGGAAAGTGAGGATGACATGGCTCCTTCCAAGAAGAAGACAATAGCCTTCAAAAGTCAATCCACACACTCTGACGAAGACGATGAAGAAGAAGATGACGAAGAGCTCTCACTTCTTGTGAAGAACGTCCGGAGGATGTACAACAAGGCTAAATTTCAAGGAAGGAAGAGATGGCAAGGAGGTAAAGAAGAAAGAAAGATCATTTGCTTTAATTGCCAAAGACCGGGACACATTGTTGCGGAGTACCCGGATAAAGTAAAGCCCTCCACCTCAAAGAAGCCCTACAAGAAGAAAGCAATGAAGGCTACATGGGATTCCGAGAGCGAATCCGAGGAGGAGATTGATACCGCCAACATGTGCTTCATGGCCAATGAAAGCACAAGCAAGGTAACCCCTTCCACTTCTCCTAATGATGAACTTTCCATGGATGAACTAGGAGAAGCTTTTGTAGAATTATCACATAATTATGATTTCCTAAAGAAAATGTATTTAAAAATGAAAAAGGAAAATGAATCTCTTAATCTTCAAGTCTTTACTATTTCTAAAGAAAAGGATGAATTACTTTCCACTCTTGTTTCCACTCAAAAAGATTTTGACAAGTATAAGATTTCTTGTAAAGGCAAGTCCCCACAATTTGATTCTAATGAGATTACTTTGCTTAAAGAAAGAATAAACTCATTAGGAATTGTTTTAAAAAATTGTGAGTTTGATAAGAAGAAGATAGAGGCCATGTTTTCTAAGAAACAAGCCCCTAAGAAAAATGTTCACCATGCTCATGCTCATGTTCATACCACACAACCTTTACATCGTGGCAAACCCCCAAGGCATGCTCACACTTCACACACACATCATGCATTCATGTATGGAAGAGTGTTCTCATGTTCACATTGTGGGCGGAAAGGACACTTAGCCAATTTTTGCTATGATAGACTAAGTGCATCTTATCATAATGTTTGGGTTCCCAACACTAACTTTCAAGGACCCAAGAAAATTTGGGTACCAAAGTCAACTACTTTGCTAAATGATGTAGGTACCATCCAAGGCCCAAAGACGTAGAGGATTGTGGTATCTTGATAGTGGTTGCTCAAGGCACATGACTTGGGACATCAACAACTTTGCAACCCTATCAAGATACCATGAAGGTGGCACCGTCACCTTCGGAGATGATGCCAAGGGTAAAATCATCGGTATTGGTAATGTAAAACTCGGCACATCCCTTCAATTGAGAATGTAGTTTTAGTTGATGGCCTCAAGCATAACCTCTTGAGTGTTAGTCAACTTTGTGACAAAGGTTTTGATGTTGTTTTTGACAATGTAGTTTGTAAAGTAATTGATAGAGTTTCTAGTACTTGTGTGTTTTCCGATTTTCGTGAAAGTAATGTTATATGATAGATATGTCTAATATGTCTTGTAATATTACTTGTTTAAAAGCCCTCGATGATGACTCTTGGTTGTGGCATAGAAGATTAGGCCATATTTCATTTGATCATATATCTAGGTTAAACACAAAGGAAATGGTGAAAGGTATTCCTTATTTGAATTTTGAAAAGGACCGAGTTTGTGACGCATGTCAATTTGGGAAACAAACTAAGTCTTCTTTCAAGTCAATTAAGGATATCATGACATCACGTCCTTTGGAGTTAATCCATATGGATCTATTTGGCCCTACACAAACCAAAAGTTTAAGTGGGAATAGATTTGCATTTGTTTTGGTTGATGACTTTTCACGATTTACTTGGTTTTCTTTCTTGAACACAAAAATCAAGCTTTCTCATATTTCCAAACCTTTAAGAAAAGAGTTGAAAAAGAAAAAGATGTTTCGATTTTAAGAATAAGAAGTGATAGAGGAGGTGAGTTCATTAACCTACCCTTTACCACTTTTTGTGAAGAACATGGAATTAAGCATGAACTTTCTTGTCCTAGAACTCCACAACAAAATGGAGTAGTTGACCGGAAAAATCGAACTTTACAAGAGATGACTAGGACAATGCTAAGTGAATATGGTCTACCACATTATTTGTAGGCCGAGGCCGTAATTACATCATGCTATATATCAAATCGTGTTTTCTTGTGTAAAAATACTTCAAAGACTTCTTTTGAAATGTACTTTTCTAGAAAATCAAATGTTTCATGTTTCAAGGTTTTTGGATGCAAATGTTTTGTTGTAAATACAAAAGATAATTTAGGAAAATTTGATGCTAAAGCTTATGAGGCAATTTTTGTGGGTTATTCTAATACTAGTAAAGCTTATAGAATCTTCAATAAATCATCTTTGACTATTGAGGAATCTATACATGTTAAGTTTGAAGAATCTAACTTGTTTGTTAAGAATGTTGTAGAAATAGATGCTTTGGATGAAGGCTTGGAGAAAGTGACCTTGGAGGATACACCTACTATGGGAGACAAGCCAAAGGATGATGAAGGAAGTGAAGCTAAAGTAGAAGAGGCTCAAGAACATGAAATTCAATCAATTGAAGTGGAGCCTACTCAACAACTTCCAAAGGATTGGAAATACAATCCTCATCATCCCAAGGACCTCGTCATAGGTGAAGTATCAAAAGGGGTAACCACTCGCTCTAAACTTCATGATTTTTGTAGACATTATGCATTTATTTCTCATGTTGAACCCAAGAACGTCCTCGAAGCCGAGGCCGATTCATATTGGTTGCTAGCCATGCAAGAGGAACTCAATCAATTTGAGCGCAACCAAGTTTGGCACTTGTTCCTAGGCCCCACGATAGACCAACAATTGATACTAAGTGGATCTTTAAGAACAAGTTGGATGAATCGGGTAACGTTGTTAGGAATAAAGCTAGGTTAGTTGCCCAAGGTTACACTCAAATCGAAGGAATCGATTTTGAAGAAACTTTTGCACCCGTAGCACGGCTTGAAGCCATACGGATGACACTAGCATTTGCCTCATATAAAGATTTTAAATTGTTTCAAATGGATGTTAAAAGTGCTTTTCTAAATGGTTTTATTGAAGAGGAGGTGTATGTTGAACAACCCCCGGGTTTGTTGATCCTACACATCCGGATTTTGTGTTTAAATTAGATAAAGCTCTTTATGGTTTAAAACAAGCCCCTAGGGCTTGGTATGAAAGACTTTCTTCATTTTTAATTTCAAATGGTTTTAAGAAAGGTAAAATTGACACCACTTTGTTTACAAAACATGTAGAAAATGACATTCTTATTGTGCAAATATATGTAGATGATATTATTTTTGGTTCTACTAATGAATCTCTTTGCCAATCTTTGAATCATGCATGAAGGAAGAATTTAAAATGTATATGATGGGGGAACTCAACTATTTCCTTGGACTCCAAATCAAGCAAAGGAAGGATTGTAAGATCACCTAGAGGGGGGGTGAATAGGTGATGGCTAATCTAATGGTCACTTATGAACAAATAATGCGGAATTAAAACTAAGATGACCAATTAAAACTTCTTTTAATTAAACACTTATGTATAACTCAAGAGTGTTGCCGAATTCCCCTTGCGAGGCTCTGGACAAGCTCCTCTAGATTCCCTTGAATGGGTTGAGGTGCCGCGTTGGCTCTCTTGGTTGAATACTAGTGTTAACAAGCAATCCCAAGCAAGTATGTATATCAATTATGAGCACAAGGGAATATATCATGCATATATAAGATGAACACAATAAATTGAATGCAAGATATAAAATAGAGACAAAAAGAGAAAGAGAGCAAGAGTGAGCAATCGCAAACACAAAGGGTTTGTTTCGAGGTTCGAGCACACTTGCTCTACATCCCCGCCTTCGACACACGAAGGATTTCCACTATGCAAGATCCCACCGGATCTCTCCTCGGTGCCGCAACACCTACAAGCCCTCGGACTCCCAAGTCCCGTACACACGCAAGTCCACCGACTCGCCGAGGCCGTACCTCTACCAAAGAGTTCACAACCGAACTCCACACCACAACGAGCACACTTGCCCGTCTCCTCAAAGTAACAAGAAAAATCTCTTTGATGATCACAACACTTGATCACCTAAAGAGCACTCTCACTACAACACACCTATAGGAATATCTAGCAATGGATAGCTCAAGTGTGGTGTGAGAAAATCAAGGAAAGAAAGCTATGGAAGAAAACTCAAGAATCACTTTAACACTCTCTTGATAAAAACTCTTCCTTTTGATTGGAAGTATTTGCACTTAAATCTTGTGGAGAAACTCTTCTAAAAGTATCAGAAAAACTGCTCAAGAAATCTCCAAAATCTTAACCTCAAAACAGTTGACAAGACCCCCTTTTATAGGCTGCCAGAAATAGAGCCGTTGGGGTTCTGTCAGTGCTGTCGGTCGACCGCCGGTCGACCGGCCAACGGTCATATTTCTGACCGTTGAAGCCACCGGTCGACCGGCTCGGTCGACCGATCATTTCCAGAGAGCAGATCTCTCTGGAGCGGTCGACTGCCAGTCGACCGGACCACTGGAGCAGAGAGCATTCTCTCTATCGGTCGACCGGTTCGGTCGACTGATATTTCCAGAGAGCAAAGCTCTCTTGGTCGGTCGACCGACCCGGTCGACCGGCCACTGCGCTGACAATGTGCACAGGGCTGTGCACATCGGTCGACCGGTCCGGTCGACCGACTTGGCCTGTCAGCCAGTCTCCAGGTCAGAAAACAGGATTTAAAATCTTTTTATAAAATCCTAAAAATACATAGAAATTCTACAAAAATAGTTTTACCAATATACTTGAAAGAACAAACATGCTTGCACAAAATCAAGACATGTTATAGATGTTTTGGTCTATTTTTGTAACTTGGAAATATTAGCTCAATAACCAAAATGTATTTTTCCAAAACATGTTTTTCCAAAACTTGTTTTTCTAAATCTTTATCAAATACAAAAACAAGATATTTTGAACTTATAAAGCATAGTGTGTATGGATATGATCCACTACACAATCATAATAAAATATCTATGTTTTGATCATAAAGCTCTAAACTTGGTTATGGTTTGAAAAGATATATATATGATAGAAATACCAAAACCCAAAGTTTTTATATTTTGTCTCAAAGAAAATCTTTTACTAAATAAAATTCTTTTCTAAAAAGAAATCTTTTATGAAATCAATTAAATCAAGAGTTCTATCAAGAGTGTGTGTGTGTGATATAACTTGAGCAATCCACCAACTATCTATCCTTTACATTTTTACTAAAACAAAAATACAAATTCTATACCTAGACCCAAGTCTTCAACTTCTTGAAGTCTTCCCTTGAAGGCTTCTCATCTTCTTGACTTGGTCCAAGCTTGATCCAAAAACTCCTTGGATCACCACATGCAAGCTCCAAATCTTGTTCTTTTATCCTTTGTTGAGCTATGCACCTACTAAGATCTTGATCATGAATCTGTCACTAATTAAACACAAGATCATTAGTAACTATAACTACATGAGTTGATCATCATCAAAACTAGGGTGAAGGGCCTTTGGGCCAACAAGGATGGGATCTTCATCAATCAAGCCAAGTACACAAAGGAACTAATCAAAAGGTTCGGGCTTAAAGGATCTAAAGTGAGCAAAACTCCCATGGCAACAACTACTAAGCTTGACAAGGATGAACAAGGTAAAAGTGTAGACATTAAGTTTTATCGTAGCATGATGGTAGTTTATTGTATTTGACAGCTAGTAGGCCGGATATTATGTTTTCTGTTTGTCTTTGTGCACGTTTTCAATCTTGTCCTAAAGAGTCTCACATAATTGCGGTTAAACGCATAATTAGATACCTTAAGGGCACTATTGAAATGGGTTTGTGGTATCCGAAAATCGGCCAATTTTCAATGACGAGTTTTTCGGATGCCGACTATGCGGGTTGCAGGGTAGATAGGAAGAGCACAAGTGGAACATGTCAATTCCTAGGTAATTGTCTTGTATCTTGGTCTTCCAAAAAGCAAAATTCGGTAGCCCTTTCAACCGCCGAGGCGGAGTATGTTGCGGCCGGAGCTTGTTGTGCACAAGTTCTTTGGATGAAACATACTCTCCTCGACTATGATTTACACATTGATCACGTTAAAATATTTTGTGATAATACTAGTACAATTCACATGACAAAGAATGCAAATCAACATAGTAAAACCAAACACATTGACATTAGGTATCACTTTCTTAGAGATCATTATGAGAAAGGTGATATTGATATTGATTATGTTTCTACCGATTTTCAACTTGCGATATTTTTACTAAACCTCTAGATTATGCTAGATTTTCATTTATTTGTGGTGAGTTGAATGTTTGCATTATGGATTCTTAAATATAAAATTTCTCTTTAATATTTTGTTTTGTTTAACCCTTTTGATGTATGACAAAAAGGGGGAGAAAAAGTATAAGTTTGTTGTTGTTTGTTTGTTTATGGTGTACTACTTTGATGTATTTAAGTTTTTGACAAAACTATGTGTTATGTATTTAGCTCTTCATTGACATTTTTGATACATAACAATATTTGAGGGGGAGCTTTCCAAGCTCTTCTTCCATTTTTGTTTAAATAACCTATATGTTTTGTCATCATCAAAAAGGGGGAGATTGTTGGCCCAAGGTTACAATCACCCATTTTTAATGTGTTTTGATGATTACAAAACATATTAGTATTTGTACTAATATTGTTTATTAGTTAAGTATGTTTCAGGGATCTAACTCATCTAGAAGGTTTATTCCCTATAAGCAAATGTTTTGGACTCAAGTCAACTCAAATTGGGCTCAAGGATCAAGTGTTGAAGACCTTATGGTGAAAAGCCCTCTTGAAGCACTTGTAGTACCTAGAACAAATGTAAGAATAGAATGTTAAAGTTTGAGTGTTGGATATTAGCTCTAGGATACACATACACAATTTGGTTTTGTTAAAATGTGAATCTTGTATTTAAGTTTCATGTTTTAAATTTGGTTTCATGCCTTAGTAGATATTTACATGACCCTAAGTTTTACAAAGAAAATATCATGTTTAGATCATGTTTATATACTCCTACTAGCATGTTACTTAAGTTTGTTCAAACCCAAAAACTATTTTACAAAGTTTTCAAAGTCAAAAAAAAATACTGTTTTTTTTTCTGTTTCAGGCTGACCGGCCGACCGGCCCGGTCGACTGGCGCCAGTGCCAGGACATGCACATTTGTGCACGTCTGTCGGTCGACCGCCCCGGTCGACCGACTGTGAGCAGTTGCTCTCGGGTTTTCTGGGTCGACCGGGCCGGTCGACCGCCAGAAGACCCGAGCCAACGGCTCTTTGCCAGCTGAGCTGGCGATCGACCGACCCGGTCGACCGCCAAGCCTGCAAATGCCCAACGGCTCTTTCCTCTTTTGTGCAATTCTGAAATCTGTTTTCCAGATTACTTTTTGGCAGACTTTTTCAGGGTTTTCCAGTTCTTTTTCAGAGCAAATAAGGTCTAAATAAATTGTTTTAAACCTATTTCTCTCCCTATAAATAGAGGAGAAGACTCTCTTACAAAATACCAAGAAAAATCCTCAAGTTTTCAAAGTTTTCAAAAGAAAAAAAGAAAAGTGTTTAAGCTCTCCATTTTTAATTCTTTCTTGAGCTAGTTTTCAGTTGTGTTCCCTTGCAAAAATCATCTCTACAACTGAGTTTTTCTCACTACACTTCATAGAGCCAAAAATTCCTAACTCATTCTATAGTGAAGTTGTAAAAAGAGTGAGAGTGTTGTAAAAGAGTTTGGTGATCTTGTTTTGATCACTCTGTTCTTGTGATCCTCTTGTTCTTGTGGAGACACCTCTTCGGTAGAGGCTATTGTACTTGGTGGAGCTGGTGCTCGGGTCTTCGGTAGACCGTTGTAATCGTCCTCGGTGGATAGTGGAAACCCTTCACGGAGGTGAAGGCGGGGAGTAGAGCGGTGGCTCGAACCTCGAAACAAACATCTTGTGTTTGCGATTGCCTTGTGTCCATTCTTGTTTTAAATTTCTCTTGCACTCTATTACTTTCATTTACTTGCTTGAGATCTAGTTTTATTTCCTTGTGTTATTACTTATGATACTTGTGATATATCTTGTGTGCATTTCATCATTGCATTTTATCCATACTTTATTCGATCAATTCTCATACAACAAGGTTGCATTGCGCACCTCTAACCCATTAAAGGGGAATTGGGAGGAAGGAGTTCAGAACCTCTCACGGGGTATTCGGCTCTTAGTTTTATTTGAGAGATCATTGCATCATTCATCCATCTTAGTTTAAAAAAAAATTGTTAGATTAGCAATTACACCTATTCACCCCCCCTCTAGGTGTTTTTCATATATGTATATATTCATATATGTGTATATATGTGTATGTATATGAGTGTATAATTATGTGTATGTATGCATGATTATAATGCATATGGATAGTATTGTGTTTACGTGTACGTGTGGTTTACACGTGTATGTGTATGCACGTGTATTGGGTACATGTATGAGTGCGTTATGTGTTTGTGCTGATTTCCCTTCCTCTCTGTGTGTTTGGTAGCGTGTTACGGCAGTTCAGACTCGTTTGTGTGATTTGAACACGGTAATGGGAGATTCGGAGTTGTGCTTGTTATGAACCCGATACACAGGGGATTAGAAGAATGACCCATGGGATGATCTGTAGATCAGTACGGTTCGTGCAGTGAAGACCAGACAACGATTCGATACTGAAACTGCGTCATTTTATGTGAGTGTTTGTTCTTATATATTTTTTTATATACCGTTGTCGGTATGTGTTCGGAAAGATTAAATGTAATGAGAGAGGGTTTATAGTAAACCGTTGATGTTCATGTACTGATGATCCAAAACTTCAAATGTATATGTAGGTTTACTTTACTCCTTCCGAATCACCGTCCGTAGCACAAGCTATGACGGGTCGTGTCCGCAAGGAGGGTTAGCAATAGAAGCATTCAAGGTTTTTATATAGAGGTTTCAAGAAGAAAAGCGAAAGTTCTTCTTTGTTTAAAAAATGAAAAACAAAACGATGAAGAAAGTGAGTGAAAAATCTTTGTGTGGTTTTATAGAGAAAAGGAAAAGCGAAAAGAAAGGTGGAATGAAAATGGTGATATTTGAGAAGAGAATGTTTCAAGAAAAGGTTTTGAAAGTACTTTTAGAGAGAAAAGCCATGACTAACTAACATTCTAATCTACTAACTTACTATTCTCATGGGGTGATGCATGCCTCATATTAATTTATCGGTAATAGTATGTCTTGCTTTATCAAGTCCATGTATTGTCCCATATCAAAAATGTGTTCTCGCTTAGGGTTGGCTAGTTGCCTCCTTGAATCATTGGCTCCCTAAATAGATTTTCAATAATGGAACAAGGATAGTCAATCTTAGGTATGCTAAGCAAAAATGCAAGATTCATTAGTCCATCAAAGCTATAACAAAGCTAGCATGAAATAAGAAACTTGTACAATAGTCATTAGCATAATGAAATGATCCATCTTCATATTCCATCAAGGCACTGAAAAACACCTAGAGGGGGGGTGAATAGGTGTAAGTGCTAATCTAATAAACTTAATGCAAACTAAGTGCGCTAAATGCGGAAGCTAATGCAAATTATGCACAAACTAATACAATACAACAAGTGTAGCCGAATTCCCCTTGCGAGGCTTTGGACTAACTCCCCTTGATTCCCCTTGAAATGGGTTGAGGTGCTATGTGAAGCTCTTGTTGGATGAGTATAAGTTAGGCACACACACACAAGCAATCCAAGCAATATAAAATATGTGCACACACAATCAAGCCAAGCAATCAAGGATAAATTACAATATGAAAGATGCAAGGCAACACAAGCAATGTATATAATATGAATGCTATGAAAGTATGATGCTTGTATGAAATGATGCTTGCACAAAGTAAAGAGAGTAAGGGTTAGAGAGACAATGGATCAAACGCTAACACAAAGATTTGTTTCGAGGTTCGAGCACCTTGCTCTACATCCCGCCTACACCACCGTGTAGGATTTCCACTATCTCAACTCCCACCGAGGGAACCTCTACCGAAGAGGATTTCTTACAACCCAAGGAGTACCGAACTCCTCTCTCAATACAAACCACAACACCTCACACTAGAGGTGTCAACCAACAACCACACCTCTACCTAAGAGGCTTACAAACACAATCCCAATCACCTCACACTTGAGGGATCCAAACCAATACCACTCCGATCACCTCTACCGAAGAGGGATTCACAAATAAAAGGAGGGTTACAACACAAGAGGTTTACAACAACAACCTCAAACTCTCTCTTTCTTTTTCTCTTCTTTTTCCACAAAAACAAGATCCTAATAGTTTAGGATAGATGATATAGCTCAAGTGTGGAAACAAGTGTTTTGGAAACAAGCAACAAAGAAAAATCCTGGGAAAATACTTGCAATATGATAGAATTGAAGATCTAAGCAAAAATCCCAAAAACCTATTTTTCTTTGATTTTCCAAAAACCCAAAAACAAATAAGATGAAATCTTTTTGACTTAAAAACTCTTTTAAAACTCTTTTAAACTCTTCAGAAAACTGAAAATTTTTAGCTCAAAAATTCTTGTTCAAAACAATGGAGAAATGGGGTATATATAGCCCCTAGGAAAAACTAGCCGTTAGGCTGATGTGGCAGTCTGACCAACTGCCGGTCGACCGGCCCGGTCGACCGCCAACGGTCAAAAATGTGACCGTTGGGCAGCAGCGGTCGACCGGTCCGGTCGACCGAAAATTCCCGAGAGCAGAGCTCTCAACCCGGTCGACCGGTCCGGTCGACCGTCCACTGTGCCTAACAGACGTGCACGTCTGTGCACATCGGTCGACCGGCCCTTGGTGCGGTCGACCGGTCGGTCGACCGTACTGGCCTGGCAGGCACAGTGCAGAACTGCACAGATACGGGATTTGAAAATAGGTCTTTTCACTCAATAAAAATCCCATAAAATCACAGTAAATCTAAAAAATAGTTTTAATC
The DNA here is from genome assembly GCA_038442645.1 of Agave tequilana. Taxonomy (NCBI): domain Eukaryota; kingdom Viridiplantae; phylum Streptophyta; class Magnoliopsida; order Asparagales; family Asparagaceae; genus Agave; species Agave tequilana. The sequence continues at coordinate 70,601 of JAVJIF010000800.1, forward strand.
ACAATAAAAACTGTTTTTCTAAAAAATTGTTTTTCTAAAACTTGTTTTATCATTTTACTTTGATAACCAAACTTGTGATAAAAATTTCAAGACATATATCAATCATATCAATTCATTTTTGTGTCTTGCCAATTTTATCAAAAACAAAACTTGTATTTTATCAAACTAGAATTTTCCAAAACATGAATAGGATAGTCAAAATAAGTTTGTTTAAAAAATTAAGCATGCATGTATAGAATGAAGCAACTATACATATATCAATTTAAACTTGTTTTGATAAACTATTCATGAAAACCAAAAACCAAATCATGAAACGTGTGTGTTTTGTGCACTTGAGCATATCAACTAAACTAAGCTTTACAAATATGGATCTAAAACACAAACTCTAAACTAGATACCTAAGTCTTCTTGACGATCTTCATCTTCAAGTAGACTCGGTCCAAAACTCCGTGATTCTCCAAGTGCAAAGGTATGATCTTTAAGCTTTGGCACCGGAATCACCATGATAAGCTTCTAATCATCTTGTTGAAGCTAATCACCAACTAATATCCTGTTAATGATCTGAAACTTAGAAACACAAGAATATTAGTAAACATAACTTCATGAGTGTTGATCATCATCAAAACTAGAGTGGAAGGCCATTGGGCCAACAATCTCCCCCTTTTTGATGATGACAAAACTCATGGAGTTATATATGCATGGATTAAAGATAAGCTTCAAAGAAGCTCCCCCTTAACTCATGCATAGGGATAAACAATAAATATATGCAATGAATATTAAACATGAAACATGCATATGCATAAACAATAAATGGTTCTAGATATCAAATGGAATATTCAAAACAAAATAAGCTCTAGATACCAATTACAAAGCAAACTCTATATACCAATTAAACTTAATATTCTTGAGATTAAAACATAATATATGCATATAAAACATAAGCATGCATATAAAACACAAATACTTCTCCCCCTTTTGCCAATCATCAACAAAGGGGTAAACAATCAAAACCATAGATAAAACGAGGGGTAAAAATCTTTCTTCCCCTTTATGTCAATCAAGACAATGCAAACAATGTTCTCCCCTTTTTTTGTCTAAAACAAAAAAAAACAAAATCAATAAGGGGTGACTACAAACATGATATCAATTAAAAATATGTCAATGAAGCATCTTGATACCAATAAACAAGAATCAATATATGTTATATGCTATATACATTCATGAAGAGGAAGACGCTAAGTTAGCTTCCCTACACATATGCATTACATGAAGAAGGGATGACAAGCCCCAATTCACATAACACATATTATGTAATGCATAAGAGGAGATGTGAAGCTCCCCTACACACGTATATCATATAAAGAAGAGTTGTCAAGCTCCTCAATTTATAATATACTCAACATGAATCTATATGTAAGAGAGATGTTAAGCTCTCCTTGCATATAGGAAATACAAATCAAAACTTTGAATATTTTCTTTAAACAAAATTTTAAAATACCAATTGTAATTAAACATAACAAATTACCAATTGTAAAACAACATAACAAATTTTGAATGTCTAAACACAAATTTTGATACCAATTGTAAGAATATATTTCATTTTGAAAATATATAAACAAATTTGATGTTGATATCATATGTTCAAAATAACAACTTTTAATCATAAAGAGTGGGAGTACAAATACCAATTGAAATACAAAATCAAATTTTCTCCCCCTTTATGAAAAACAAACTAAAGACATGCATAGTCTTGATAACAATTTAAAAGTAATCAATTTAAACAAAATTGAAACTCAAGCACTAGCATAAACACAAACATATATATGTATGAAAAATGGATACCAATAGAAATTGATATACTTGGAATTTAAAGCATACATACATACAAAACATATATGAGTATACAAGAAGATCAAAAATGATACCAATTGAAAGAGTTCAATGATACCAATTGACATAACAATAAGCTCAAGTGCATACATCATATTATCTACCACCCAATCATAATTCAAGTTTTAAAGATTTTCAATTTAGGGCATACATGAACATGATCTCCCATCCTACCGCCCTTAGATGGTAGGGGTTTTCAAAGATAGATTTGAAAATGTAGTTTTGTTTGAAAATCACTACCAAAATGAAGAACACCGCAACAACTAGTTAAATGGAAAACTTGTTAACTAGCACGAAATCCTTCAAGCAAGGAATAAAACAAAAATGAAATTCACATGATAATCATCACTCTAACAAATAAAGCATAACTCATGAGAAACAAAACATGAGCAATAGATATGAGTGTACAAATAATATGTGAAGATCATAATCATGAAAAATATTCATTAAGCTCAATTATTCCTTAAAACACGAAATCATCAAAACTATCTAATCTTCAAGGCATATGTATGTCTAATACAAACTAATGTATACATACATATCCAAAACATAAAGAGTCCACAAGATATATGCATTAAGGCACGTGGCTCAAAAAGGATACTCATGTATAGTCAATAGTTTGGATAAGATGGACATATACATGAAATTAAATATTGACACATAAACATGAAAACATGTAAGGCTAAATTTTCATCAAAGCAATTTTCATTTCAAGGTATATGTATGAATTGTCAACACAAGAAGTATACATACATATCCCTAAAAACAATTGAGTCCAAATATAGATTTGCATGAAAGGCAAATGACTCAAGGGGTATACATGTATATCTTAAAGTTTGGCAATACAAACATATACATGAAGTGAAACACACAATCATAAAATAAATCCAAAAATGGAATACAAGTTTGAAATGTATGAATCATCAAAACTAGACTATACTAGCACATCTAATGGGTTCAAATAAGCGTTCAAGCTCATACATATATAGATTTATTTGTGGCCCACTATATGTTCAAGTATAATTCCTAGTCTTAATGAAAACTAACATCTAAACAAGTAACCTTAACATGAAGCATCAAAACACAATACAAAAATCATCATGATAAACCTAAAACATGATTACTATGTAAATTCACATGTATTAGATTCATGATGTACATTATAGCTTAAACAAAAGTGAGAACACTAAGTATGGATTCATATAAGCATGTGTGTCTCAAATACTATACATGTATGTCAAGGATCTAATAAACATGGAATGAACATACTAATCCATAGACATCAAAAACATGCTATAAACATTAAAACATGAAAAGCATGTAAACAATAAATGGGAGTAAAGGATTGTTATCAAAACCGAAGAAGCAACTCTCCTTGTCTCCAAAACATGGTGGTCATCTCCACCAAATCTTCCCTTGAAAGTGATGCATCCAATAGATTTCCTTTAAGTACGGAACGCATCCACTCCAAGGTGTCTTCACTCTCACGTCATGTGAGAGCCCACACCTACATCAAAAATAATAGGAGGGGTGGTCTTTGGTACCCACATCTTGTTGGGTCCATGGGGGTTAGTCCCTTCTCTAACCCAAACAAACTTCTTTGCTAAATTTGGAGTATGTAATCTATCATAACAAAATTTAGCAAGGTGGCCCTTACGTCCACAATGTGTACAAGTGTACACATGAGCATACATGTGAGGAGTGTGTCCGTGTGGAGCATGTGTATGCCGTGGAGGGTGTGCATGCATAGAAGTTGGAACTTGTTTCTTTCGAACCAAGGTTTCCAACCGTGAGTGGTTCATGGCACATTGGCTCATAGTGGAGCCCAAACAATCCATTTTCTTCTTTAACAAATTTATATCATTCTCAAGCATAGAAGAAGTGGAACATGCAATGGGTGATTTAGGTGAAACTACCCTAGCATGGCAAACATGAGAATCAATCTTATTATGTAAAACATTATTTTTCTCTAAACAAGCATTCAAGTCATTTGAAATAGAAATAATTTTGTTTTTCAAATCAACATTTTCTTTTAAAACAAAATCTACTTTTGAAGACAAGTTCTCATTTTTCTTCAAAAGAACATGGCAATCATTTTTATTTTCAAAAACTCATTTTCTTTAAGTGCAAGTTCCAATTGAGATCTCAATGAATCCCTTTCATTATAGACCTCAACCTTTTCTTGCAAAACACAATCAAGTCTAGAATGCAAACACTTATTTTCTTTTTCAATTTCTAGACTTTTCTTTTTCAAAATTTTATTTTTCTATTAATTTTTCACATACTATTGAAAGTTCTTCATTTAGAGCATGGGCATCAATATGATCATTTGAAGAACTAGCATCATCATCACTATCTAATGGAGTTTCCGAGTGTACCTCAAGGGAGTCATTCCCTTGGACCATGTAGCATATAGAGTTGGATTCTCCACTAGATTCCTCTTCTTGGATTTGGACTTGAAGCTTGGAGGCGGTGGTTGTTGTCAATTTGTTCCACACTACAAAAGCGGAATCAAAGTTAGAAACACATAAAAGATAATCTTTAGATAAAGTGCTTCTAATGGCCTCTAGGGCTTGTGCATTGGCCCCTATATGATTGCGATCACTAAGGAAGGATTTCTTGGTAATAGCAAGATAGACTTTATGACCTAGGGTTTGCAAATAAACGGTCATCCTAATCTTCCAAACATGAATGTTGGAAGGGTCATACATAGGTGGGGTCATGAAGGCCATGGTAAACTAAATGAATGTGCAAACAAACAAATGCAAATAAGATTAGCAAGCAAATGGATCACTCCTAGGATGTTAAGCCTAAGTATCAGGAGCACTAGCTCTGATACCAATTGAAAAACACCTAGAGGGGGGGTGAATAGGTGTAAGTGCTAATCTAATAAACTTAATGCAAACTAAGTGCGCTAAATGCGGAAGCTAATGCAAATTATGCACAAACTAATACAATACAACAAGTGTAGCCGAATTCCCCTTGCGAGGCTCTGGACTAACTCCCTTGATTCCCCTTGAAATGGGTTGAGGTGCTATGTGAAGCTCTTGTTGGATGAGTATAAGTTAGGCACACACACACAAGCAATCCAAGCAATATAAAATATGTGCACACACAATCAAGCCAAGCAATCAAGGATAAATTACAATATGAAAGATGTAAGGCAACACAAGCAATGTATATAATATGAATGCTATGAAAGTATGATGCTTGTATGAAATGATGCTCGCACAAAGTAAAGAGAGTAAGGGTTAGAGAGACAATGGATCAAACGCTAACACAAAGATTTGTTTCGAGGTTCGAGCACCTTGCTCTACATCCCCGCCTACACCACCGTGTAGGATTTCCACTATCTCAACTCCCACCGAGGGAACCTCTACCGAAGAGGATTTCTTACAACCCAAGGAGTACCGAACTCCTCTCTCAATACAAACCACAACACCTCACACTAGAGGTGTCAACCAACAACCACACCTCTACCTAAGAGGCTTACAAACACAATCCCAATCACCTCACACTTGAGGGATCCAAACCAATACCACTCCGATCACCTCTACCGAAGAGGGATTCACAAATAAAAGGAGGGTTACAACACAAGAGGTTTACAACAACAACCTCAAACTCTCTCTTTCTTTTTCTCTTTTCTTTTTCCACAAAAACAAGATCCTAATAGTTTAGGATAGATGATATAGCTCAAGTGTGGAAACAAGTGTTTTTGGAAACAAGCAACAAAGAAAAATCCTTGGGAAAATACTTGCAATATGATAGAATTGAAGATCTAAGCAAAAATCCCAAAAACCTATTTTTCTTTGATTTTCCAAAAACCCAAAAACAAATAAGATGAAATCTTTTTGACTTAAAAACTCTTTTAAAACTCTTTTAAACTCTTCAGAAAACTGAAAATTTTTAGCTCAAAAATTCTTGTTCAAAACAATGGAGAAATGGGGTATATATAGCCCCTAGGAAAAACTAGCCGTTAGGCTGATGTGGCAGTCTGACCAACTGCCGGTCGACCGGCCCGGTCGACCGCCAACGGTCAAAAATGTGACCGTTGGGCAGCAGCGGTCGACCGGTCCGGTCGACCGAAAATTCCCGAGAGCAGAGCTCTCAACCCGGTCGACCGGTCCGGTCGACCGTCCACTGTGCCTAACAGACGTGCACGTCTGTGCACATCGGTCGACCGGCCCGGTCGACCGGCCCTTGGTGCGGTCGACCGGTCCGGTCGACCGTACTGGCCTGGCAGGCACAGTGCAGAACTGCACAGATACGGGATTTTAAAATAGGTCTTTTCACTCAATAAAAATCCCATAAAATCACAGTAAATCTAAAAAATAGTTTTAATCACAATAAAAACTGTTTTTCTAAAAATTTGTTTTTCTAAAACTTGTTTTATCATTTTACTTTGATAACCAAACTTGTGATAAAAATTTCAAGACATATATCAATCATATCAATTCATTTTGTGTCTTGCCAATTTTATCAAAAACAAAACTTGTATTTTATCAAACTAGAATTTTCCAAAACATGAATAGGATAGTCAAAATAAGTTTGTTTAAAAAATTAAGCATGCATGTATAGAATGAAGCAACTATACATATATCAATTTAAACTTGTTTTGATAAACTATTCATGAAAACCAAAAACCAAATCATGAAACGTGTGTGTTTTGTGCACTTGAGCATATTAACTAAACTAAGCTTTACAAATATGGATCTAAAACACAAACTCTAAACTAGATACCTAAGTCTTCTTGATGATCTTCATCTTCAAGTAGACTCGGTCCAAAACTCCGTGATTCTCCAAGTGCAAAGGTATGATCTTTAAGCTTTGGCACCGGAATCACCATGATAAGCTTCTAATCATCTTGTTGAAGCTAATCACCAACTAATATCCTGTTAATGATCTGAAACTTAGAAACACAAGAATATTAGTAAACATAACTTCATGAGTGTTGATCATCATCAAAACTAGAGTGGAAGGCCATTGGGCCAACAGGCACTTGTTCTAAAGATAAGGCTCTAAGTGAGGCTCACATGAATCATATGGAGGGTGTACAAAGCATTTGATAAGAATGAAAAATAACTCATCTTCATTGGGGATAAAAGAGACTTGTAAATTGCAAGACTAAAAATAAAACATCCAATGATTCATATGAGTTAGTAATCACCCAAGAGTTAGTAGTTAGTAGAGTTAGAAGTTAGTTATCATGTTAATGAGTTAGCTAGACATGGAAATAAAGAACAAGCAACTATTCATTGTAGAAAGTAAATACAAGAAAGTAAAAGCTTAAAGAAGAAAATGCACTAGAGAAAGAAAAGATTGAAAGAATGGAAGATTAATGCTTGTATTGAGTTGTCACCTTCTCTAACTACAAAGATTTCTCACCTTCTCTCTCTTTTCTGGATTCTAGAAGGAGAAAAGAAAAATTACATAAGAGACTAAAGAAAAACCTAGAGAAATCCTAACAATTTCTCTAACAAAAGAATGCTATTCTCTCCTCTTTGATTACAGAGGCCCTAGGGGTCTATCTATAGCCTTCAGGAGACGAAGCCTTCCCACCATAGCCGTTGGATCAAACGCTTGATCAACGGCCAAAGGACTGTCGCGGATCTACGGCCGGAGCCGCGTTTTCGTGGCAGAATCCTGGCTGTTATGCCAATGAATTCTCTGCCATTCTGTTATGGCTCGTGTGCCCAGCTGGATCTTCTAGAAAGTGGAGAATATGCTTGGGATCCATTCAGATCTGGGCTTTCTTCTTTTGGGCTTTTAAATTAATCTTTTAGTTCTCTTAAAAATCATGATTGTTGGGCCTTCTTCTCCATTAATGTTGGACCTGAAAAAAGAGAGAAAAAAGCAATAAAAATCTCATATTTATTCACATAAAGTATAGTATGGTAGTGTAAAATGATGCATAAATGAACTCCAATCACACCCCCATACCTAGCTTTTACTCATCCCGAGCAAAATGAGCAAAGAGAAAAGAAAAAAATCCTAACTAAATTATTGCACCACTTTCATAGGTGACACGATTGCATTGAGCTTGTGAAACAAGCCGTTAAACCTCTAGGTTACCCTAGAGGAGGAGTGTTGTCTCCTGAGGGTTTTCAGCGGATTGCACCCACAAAATCCCAAAAGAAAAAAAATGTTAGTGAAAAGAAAGAAAATTATGATCTATTTTTTTTTTCAAGAATTTTGGTGATCTATTGGTTTCGGGTTACCCTAAACTTTTCCTTCTTTTTATAAGATTCCATTCGAAGTCTTGTTTTCAACTTAGGTTAAGCTTTCAAGAATAGAGAGAAAGTTGAATTTTGTATCAGGCCTAACATATATACATCTATATGCATGTGGAATTTTTCTTAGACTAAAGTTCATTTATTTACATATATATATAATAATAATTTTTCTCTTCTTTTTATATGTTTATTATATATTTACATTCCCTTAACTTCATTAGGCTTTCTAATTTAGCCATGTAGCGAGCCTTTTACCGATGACTCCTAGACCAGATGAAGATACATCCCTAAAGTCCAAGGACTCGAGTAAACTAGGCCACGAATGCTAAGGACTCAACCACCTTTAGGCGTGACTGGCCATGCTTCTTAAGGCACAACTAACCAGCTTAATTAGTGATTGAGTTTTTAGTTATGATTAATAATATATATATTTTTATTTTTATAATTATATATGGATGTAAACAAAAATTACTAAGTCCTTGATTAATCCCTCAATATGTAAATGTATATAGTGCTTAGGAAAAATTCAAAATCTAGCTATCTTTTCTATTCTTTTCTTTCTTAGCCCAAAGATCCAACAAAACTTCTTTTTTCGACTTATATTAAGAAATTTTAGTTTAGAATATCCTTAATTTCTAAGATCAAGTTAATTCTTTTTTTAAAAAAATGGATCAAAAAAAACTCTTTTTTTTTATTTTATATAAAAGAAAAATCTAAAAATCTAAAAGAAAATCCTATGTAAGTAGCTACTCCCCCATACCTATCCAATGCATTGTCCCCAATGTATTCAACAAAATATATGCATGAAATAGGTGAAGAAAAGGTGTCACCCCCTCGTCGGCTTGGACCAGCGGTGGTGCTAGGTCCGCCCGATTGCGAACGTCGCAGACCCTTCTCAATGCGGTCTAAACGAGATGTTTGCTCCTCAACCTGTTTGCGTAATCTAATCTGCCCCCGAAATATCTTCTTCATGCCTTACCAAATGTGTTGGCCCAATGGCCTTCCACTCTAGTTTTGATGATGATCAACACTCATGTAGTTATGTTTACTAATATTCTTGTGTTTCTAAGTTTCAGATCATTAACAGGATATTAGTTGGTGATTAGCTTCAACAAGATGATTAGAAGCTATTCATGATGATTCCGGTGCCAAATCTTAAAGATCATACCTTTGCACTTGGAGAATCACGGAGTTTTGGAGCAAGTCTACTTGAAGATGAAGATCGTCAAGAAGACTTAGGTATCCTAGTTTAGATAGTGTTTTAGATCCATTTGTAAAGCTTAGTTTAGTTGATATGCTCAAGTGCACAAAACACACACGTTTCATGATTTGTTTTTGGTTTTCATGAATAGTTTATCAAAACAAGTTTAAATTGATATATGTATAGTTGCTTCATTCTATACATGCATGCTTAATTTTTTAAACAAACTTATTTTGACTATCCTATTCATGTTTTGGAAAATTCTAGTTTGATAAAATACAAGTTTTGTTTTTGATAAAATTGGCAAGACACAAAAATGAATTGATATGATTGATATATGTCTTGAAATTTTTATCACAAGTTTGGTTATCAAAGTAAAATGATAAAACAAATTTTAGAAAAACAATTTTTTAGAAAAACAGTTTTTATTGTGATTAAAACTATTTTTTAGATTTACTGTGATTTTATGGGATTTTTATTGAGTGAAAAGACCTATTTTCAAATCCCGTATCTGTGCAGTTCTGCACTGTGCCTGCCTAGCCAGTTCGGTCGACCGGACCGGTCGACCGCACCAAGTGGCCGGTCGACCGGGTCGGTCGACCGATGTGCACAGACGTGCACACTGGCTACACATTGTAGTCGGTCGACCGGACCGGTCGACCGAGTTGAGAGTTCAACTCTCAGGATGTTTCGGTCGACCGGGCCGGTCGACCGCTAGTGCCCAACGGTCACTTTTCTGACCGTTGGCGGTCGACCGGGCCGGTCGACCGACGCCTGTCAGAGCTGCCAGCTCAGCTCTAACGGCTAGTTTTCTGTTTGGCCTATATAAACTCCATCTCTTTGGGGATTTTGGCTAAGTTTTTCAAGAGGAAAATACTAGTTTTCTGAAGTGTTTAAAAGAGTTTTCAAAAGAGTTTTAAGTGTAAAAAACTTCTCATCTTTATTGTTTTAGGGTTTTGGAAAATCAAAGAAAAATAGGTTTTTGGGATTTTTGCTTAGATCTTCAATTCTATCATATTGCAAGTATTTTCCCAAAGATTTTTCTTTGTTGCTTGTTTCCAAAAACACTTGTTTTCCACACTTGAGCTATATCATCTATCCTAAACTATTAGGATCTTGTTTTTGTGGAAAAAGAAAAGAGAAAAAGAAAGAGAAGAGTTTGAGGTTGTTTGTTGTAAACCTCTTTGTTGTAAACACCCTTTTATTTGTGAATCCCTCTTCGGTAGAGGTGATCGGGTGATTGAGTTGTATCCCTCAAGTGTGAGGTGATAGTGTTGGTTGTGAGCCTCTTCGGTAGAGGTGTTGTGGATTGTGGTTGGTGTAGCCTCGGTGGCTTTGTAAGTTGAGAGAGGAGTTAGGTACCCCTTATAGTGGATTGGGAAATCCTACACGGTGGTGTAGGCGGGGATGTAGAGCAAGGTGCTCGAACCTCGAAACAAATCTTGGTGTTTGCGTTTTGATCCATTGTCTCTCTAACTCTCTCTCTTATAATTGTGCAAAGCATCATATTCATATCATATCATATTTGCTTGTGTTGTGCATATTTCATATTGCCTTGCATTTATTCATATTGCTATTCATTCTTGATTGCTTGGCTTGATTGTGTGTGCACATATTTCTTATTGCTTGGATTGCTTGTGTGTGTGCCTAACTTGTACTCATCCAACAAGAGCTTCACATAGCGCCTCAACCCATTTCAAGGGGAATCAAGGGGAGTTAGTCCAGAGCCTCGCAAGGGGAATTCGGCTACACTTGTTGTATTGTATTAGTTTGTGCATAATTTGCATTAGCTTCCGCATTTAGCGCACTTAGTTTGCATTAAGTTTCTTAGATTAGCACTTACACCTATTCACCCCCCTCTAGGTGTTTTTCAATTGGTATCAGAGCTAGTGCTCCTGATACGTAGGCTTAACATCCTAGGAGTGATCCATTTGCTTGCTAATCTCATTTGCATTTGTTTGTTTGCACATTCATATATAGTTTACCATGGACTTCATGACCCCTCCTAGCTTTGACCCTTCCAACATTGATGTTTGGAAGTATAGGATATCCATGTACCTAAAGACCCTAGGTTTGCATGTTTTCCTTGCCGCCACCAAGAGATGTTATCTTGGTGATTGCAATCATATAGGGGCCAATGCACAAGCCCTAGAGGCCATTAGAAGCACTTTACCCAAAGACTATCTTTTATGTGTTTCTAATCTTGATTCCGCTTTTGCAGTGTGGAACAAGTTGACAACAACCACCACCTCCAAGCTTCAATTGCCGATCCAAGAAGAGGAATCTAGTGGAGAATCCAACTCTATATGCTACATGGTCCAAGGGAATGACTCCCTTGAGGTACATTCGGAATCTCAACTAGATAGTAATGATTGTGCTAGTTCTTCAAATGATTATGTTGATCCCCATGCTTTGAATGAAGAACTTTTCATTGTTTGTGAAAAACTAATAGAAAAATATAACTTGTTGAAAAAGAAGAGTCTAGGCATTAATAATGAAAATAAAAATTTGATTGCTAGACTTGATGTTGTTTTGCAAGAGAAAGAGGAGATTGCTAATGAAAGGGATTCATTAAAATCCCAACTTGATCTTGCACTTAAAGAAAATAACTTTTTGAAAAATAAAAATGATTGCCATGTTCTTTTGAAGAAAAATGAAAACTTGTCTTCAAAAGTTGATTTTGTTTTAAAAGAAAATGATTCTTTGAAAATTAAGATTGCTTCAATTTCTAAAGATTTGGATGCATGTTTAAAGAAAAATGAATTTTTACAAAATAAGATTGATGCACATGTTTGCCATGCTAGTGTAGCTACTTCATCTAGTCTACCTAATGCATGTACCTCTTCTTCTAGGATTAATGATGATATTTGTATGCTAAAGAAGAGAGTAGATTTTTTGGGCTCCACTATGAGCCAATGTGCCATGAACCACACACGCTTGGAAACCTTGGTTCGAAAGAAACAAGTTCCATCCTCTATGCATGCACACCCATCACGGCATACACATGCTTCACACGGACACCATCAACACAAGTATGCTCATGTGTACACATGTACACATTGTGGCCGAAAAGGCCATCTTGCTAAATTTTGCTATGATCGTTTACATGTTGAAAATTTAGCCAAGAAGTTTGTTTGGGTTAGAGAAGGTACTAACCCCCATGGACCCAAAAGAGTATGGGTACCAAAGACCACCCCTCCTATTATTTTTGATGTAGGTGTGGGCTCTCACATGACGTGAGAGTGATGACACCTTGGAGTGGATGCGTTCCGGACTTCATGGAAATCAAAATGGATGCATCACTTTCAAGGGAAGATTTGGTGGAGATGACCACCATGTTTTGGAGACAAGGAAAGTTGCTTCTTCGGTTTTGGTAACAATCCTTTACTCCCATTTATTATGTATATATGCTTTCCACTTCATTGTTTATAGCATGTTTTGATAGTTTATAGCATATTTTTTGATGTCTATGGATTAGTATGTTCATTCCATGTTTATTAGATCCTTGACATACATATATAGTATTTGAGACACATATGCTTATATGAACCCATATTTAGTGTTCTCACTTTTGTTTAAGCTATAATGTACATCATGAATCTAATACATGTGAATTTACATAATAATCATGTTTTAGTATTATCATGATGACTTTTATATTTGTTTTGATGCTTCATGTTTTGAATATATGTTTAGATGTTTGTTTTCATTAAGACTAGTTATATACTTGTACATATAGTGGGCCACAAATAAATCTATATATGTTTGAGCTTGATTGCTTATTTGAACCCATTAGATGTGCTAGTATAGTCTAGTTTTGATGATTCATACATTTCAAACTTGTATTCCATTTTTGAATTTGTTTTATGATTGTGTGTTTCACTTCATGTATATGTTTGTATTGCCAAACTTTAAGATATACATGTATACCCCTTGAGTCATTTGCCTTTCATGCAAATCTATATTTGGACTCAATTGTGTTTAGGGATATGTATGTATACTTAGTGTGTTGACAATACATACATATACCTTGAAATGAAAATTGATTTAATGTAAAGATTTAGATTTTCATGTTTTGATGTTTTTGTGTCAATATTTAACTTCATGTATATGTCTATCTAGTTCAAACTAATCTTATACATATACATCTTTTTGAGCCACGTGCCTTCATGAATATACATTTAGTGGACTCGTTGAGTTTTGGATATGTATGTATATTTTAGCTTGTATTAGACATACATATGCCTTGAAGATTAAATAAGTAGTTTTATATGATTTTTCATGTTTTTGATGGAATTATGTTTTAAGGAATAATTGAGCTTAATGAAATATTTTCATGATTATGATCTTCACATATTATTTGTACACTCATATCTATTGCTCATGTTTTGTCTCTCATGAGGTATGCTTTATTGGTTAGAGTGATGATTATCATGTGAATTTCATTTTTTTGTTTTATTCCTTACTTGAAGGATTTCGTGCTAGTTAACAAGTTTTCCATTTAACTAGTTGCGGTGTTCTTCATTTTGGTAGTGATTTTCAAACAAAACTACATTTTCAAATCTATTTTTGAAAACCCCTACCTTCCAAGGGCGGTAGGATGGGAGATCATGTTCATGTATGCCCTAAATTGAAAATCTTTAAAACTTGAATTATGATTGGGTGGTAGATAATATGATGTATACACTTGAACTTATTGTTATGTCAATTGGTATCATTGAACTCTTTCAATTGGTATCATTTTGATCTTCTGGTATACTCATATATGTTTTGTATGTATGTATGCCTTAAATTCCAAGTATATCAATTTCTATTGGTATCTATTTTTCATACATATATATGTTTGTGTTTATGCTAGTGCTTGAGTTTCAATTTTGTTTAAATTGATTACTTTTAAATTGTTATCAAGACTATGCATGACTTTAGTTTGTATTTCATAAAGGGGGAGAAAATATGATTTTGTATTTCAATTGGTATTTGTACTCCCACACTTTATGATTAAAAGTTGTTTATATGTTTTAAAATGAACAATTCTTACAATTGGTATCAATGTTTCTAGAATGTAAAATCTTTTCAATTGGTAAAATATTTACAATTGGTATCATATTTAAGAAATTCAAAATTTGTTTTGGTTTCAAGATTCATGTTTAAGAATTCAAGACTTATGTTTAATTACAATTGGTATTTCCAAAATTTTGTTTAAAGAAAATATTCAAAGTTTTGATTTGTATTTCCTATATGCAAGGAGAGCTTAACATCTCTCTTACATATAGATTCATGTTGAGTATATTATAAATTGAGGAGCTTGACAACTCTTCTTTATATGATATACGTGTGTAGGGGGAGCTTCACATCTCCTCTTATTCATTACATAATATGTGTTATGTGAATTGGGGCTTGTCATCCCTTCTTCATGTAATGCATATGTGTAGGGAAGCTAACTTAGCGTCTTCCTCTTCATGAATGTATATAGCATATAACATATATTGATTCTTATTTATTGGTATCAAGATGCTTCATTGACATATTTTTAATTGATATCATGTTTGTAGTCACCCCTTCTTGATTTTGTTTTTGTTTTAGACAAAAAGGGGGAGAACATTATTTGCATTGTTTTGATTGACAAAAAGGGGGAGAAAGATTTTTACCCCTCATTTTATCTATGGTTTTGATTGTTTACCCTTTGTTGATGATTGACAAAAAGGGGAGAAGTATTTGTGTTTTATATGCATGCTTATGTTTTATATGCATATATTATGTTTTAATCTCAAGAATATTAAGTTTAATTGATATATAGAGTTTGCTTTGTAATTGGTATCTAGAGCTTATTTTGTTTTGAATATTCCATTTGATATCTAAAACCATTTATTGTTTATGCATATGCATGTTTCATGTTTAATACTAATTGCATATATTTATTGTTTATCCCTATGCATGAGTTAAGGGGGAGCTTCCTTGAAGCTTATCTTTAATCCATGCATATATAACTCCATGAGTTTTGTCATCATCAAAAAGGGGGAGATTGTTGGCCCAATGGCTTTCCACTCTAGTTTTGATGATGATCAACACTCATGTAGTTATGTTTACTAATATTCTTGTGTTTCTAAGTTTCAGATCATTAACAGGATATTAGTTGGTGATTAGCTTCAACAAGATGATTAGAAGCTATTCATGATGATTCCGGTGCCAAATCTTAAAGATCATACCTTTGCACTTGGAGAATCACGGAGTTTTGGAGCAAGTCTACTTGAAGATGAAGATCGTCAAGAAGACTTAGGTATCCTAGTTTAGATAGTGTTTTAGATCCATTTGTAAAGCTTAGTTTAGTTGATATGCTCAAGTGCACAAAAACACACACGTTTCATGATTTGTTTTTTGGTTTTCATGAATAGTTTATCAAAACAAGTTTAAATTGATATATGTATAGTTGCTTCATTCTATACATGCATGCTTAATTTTTTAAACAAACTTATTTTGACTATCCTATTCATGTTTTGGAAAATTCTAGTTTGATAAAATACAAGTTTTGTTTTTGATAAAATTGGCAAGACACAAAAATGAATTGATATGATTGATATATGTCTTGAAATTTTTATCACAAGTTTGGTTATCAAAGTAAAATGATAAAACAAGTTTTAGAAAAACAATTTTTTAGAAAAACAGTTTTTATTGTGATTAAAACTATTTTTTAGATTTACTGTGATTTTATGGGATTTTTATTGAGTGAAAAGACCTATTTTCAAATCCCGTATCTGTGCAGTTCTGCACTGTGCCTGCCAGGCCAGTTCGGTCGACCGGACCGGTCGACCGCACCAAGTGGCCGGTCGACCGGGTCGGTCGACCGATGTGCACAGACGTGCACACTGGCTACACATTGTAGTCGGTCGACCGGACCGGTCGACCGAGTTGAGAGTTCAACTCTCAGGATGTTTCGGTCGACCGGGCCGGTCGACCGCTAGTGCCCAACGATCACTTTTCTGACCGTTGGCGGTCGACCGGGCCGGTCGACCGACGCCTGTCAGAGCTGCCAGCTCAGCTCTAACGGCTAGTTTTCTGTTTGGCCTATATAAACTCCATCTCTTTGGGGATTTTGGCTAAGTTTTTCAAGAGGAAAAATACTAGTTTTCTGAAGTGTTTAAAAGAGTTTTCAAAAGAGTTTTAAGTGTAAAAAACTTCTCATCTTTATTGTTTTAGGGTTTTTGGAAAATCAAAGAAAAATAGGTTTTGGGATTTTTGCTTAGATCTTCAATTCTATCATATTGCAAGTATTTTCCCAAAGATTTTTCTTTGTTGCTTGTTTCCAAAAACACTTGTTTTTCACACTTGAGCTATATCATCTATCCTAAACTATTAGGATCTTGTTTTTGTGGAAAAAGAAAAGAGAAAAAGAAAGAGAAGAGTTTGAGGTTGTTTGTTGTAAACCTCTTTGTTGTAAACACCCTTTTATTTGTGAATCCCTCTTCGGTAGAGGTGATCGGGTGATTGAGTTGTATCCCTCAAGTGTGAGGTGATAGTGTTGGTTGTGAGCCTCTTCGGTAGAGGTGTTGTGGATTGTGGTTGGTGTAGCCTCGGTGGCTTTGTAAGTTGAGAGAGGAGTTAGGTACTCCTTATAGTGGATTGGGAAATCCTACACGGTGGTGTAGGCGGGGATGTAGAGCAAGGTGCTCGAACCTCGAAACAAATCTTGGTGTTTGCGTTTTGATCCATTGTCTCTCTAACTCTCTCTCTTATAATTGTGCAAAGCATCATATTCATATCATATCATATTTGCTTGTGTTGTGCATATTTCATATTGCCTTGCATTTATTCATATTGCTATTCATTCTTGATTGCTTGGCTTGATTGTGTGTGCACATATTTCTTATTGCTTGGATTGCTTGTGTGTGTGCCTAACTTGTACTCATCCAACAAGAGCTTCACATAGCGCCTCAACCCATTTCAAGGGGAATCAAGGGGAGTTAGTCCAGAGCCTCGCAAGGGGAATTCGGCTACACTTGTTGTATTGTATTAGTTTGTGCATAATTTGCATTAGCTTTCGCATTTAGCGCACTTAGTTTGCATTAAGTTTCTTAGATTAGCACTTACACCTATTCACCCCCCCCCTCTAGGTGTTTTTCAAAATGGTAGACATGAAGGCGTGTGAATCAACTGGGGGGTCCTGTTGCCAAAAGGCCGTATCATCCTCCTCCTCTAAAAGTTCCTCCGAAGAGGACTCAACCGGAGCATCTTCAGACTGGACACTAGGGGTCCAGATCGCTTGAAGATAATTATTGTAAGCACTAGTAGCCCTTTCTAGTGCAACGAACACCCTATCATATGAGTCAAAAACTGCATCTGGTGGGAAAGTCCTACACAGACGAGTGATCAGAACTGGGTGCGAGTATTTTGCACCGCGTGTGCGGGAGGAGTTGGTGATAATACTATGAAAGAAGATCTTGTTAATACATATAGTGTGCTGCCGAGTCATGAGGTCGTGAATGATTTGCAGCACCGGCCTGTTGAAGGAGGTTGTGTTGTCAAGCCCTAATATGTTGCGTTGAATCCAGCGACCAACGCAATGTATATTTCAAAATTTAGTATTGCCTTTGAGCCCCCTATCTTGTTCTGTACAGCGAGCCCCCATGACAGTCATGTAATCGATTAATGGTAGGGAGTCGCTATGATATGGGTTGCAAGGGACATGAGTGAATTCTTCTAATAGAGGAAGCGTGATAATAATGTCCCCAGTGGGCAGGTGCACTAAGATTTGGTATGTGTCAAAATTGATGGAGGCTTGATCTATGGAATTGTAGAAAAGCTTGACGAGCTCAGGACAATAGTAAGCCTCATGATCTGAGTTATTATAAACTAATGTATACCAATCCCAGGCACGAATACGATCTAAAAATATATGACCATAACCGTTAACATCGCTAAGAATTCTAGCAAAATCTTTTTCAGCGAAAATAGACGGTGCCATGATGAATAATATGAAGCAACGGGAAGATATACGCAAACTTCCCCCGGACTACGTGGGGGGAAAAACTTAGAGTAGATTGCAGAGAGCAATCAGCAGTGGAAGCAGATGAGCAGATGGTAGATCGGGAGACTTCAGACTGTCGCGCCAGCAGAGAAATTTGGTGGCGCTCCAGATACGTCCAGATGGCCGCGGATGCGCGGCAATGGCCGTGGAAACGCGGCAGGATAGAAGAGACAGAGGAGCAAAAAAAATTTAGGGGGCGGCGCTGGCTGTGCTCATTTCAGATCTGGGGTTAAAACTAGGGTAAAGAAAAGAAGACATAATAGAGGGTATATATAATGGGCTGAGAAAGATGGAATCCCCAAATTGCCCTAGTTGAAAGTGAAAATTTACAACCCTAGGGCAATTTAAAAAGAAAAATGAGTGTATGAAGAGAAGGAAAAACCTAGGTGCTATTTAGCACCTAAGTTTATTATTTATTTTTTTATTATTTATTATTTATTTTGTTTTATTTACAAGGGAGGTCCCAAAATGATTTACAGGAAACACCGGGAAAAGTGTAAAATGACGTAGTCACATATAGACTGGGTCACAAACACCCAGTTCAAAAATATTGTGACTCAGACTCTGTGGTAAAAAATGGCTTTAGGCGTTGACCATTGACTTTGGAAGTATTGCCATTCTTAGGATCGAAAATTTCAATGGCATCATGAGGGGAGACATTTTGGACGATGTATGGGCCTGACCACCTGGTTTTCAGTTTACCAGAAAAAAGGTGGAGTCTAGAATTATATAACAGAACTTTTTATCCTGAGACAAAATTTTTCCTATGAATTGATTTATCATGGAAAATCTTAGCTCTGTGTTTAGATATCCGAGTGTTATCGTATGCATCATTTCTTAGTTCCTCTAACTCAGATATCTGCAGCTTTCTCAAATCACCGGCTTTGTCTAAGTCCAAATTCAGCTGTTTTAGTGCCCACATAGCATGGTGCTCTAACTCCACAGGCAAATGGCAGGGTTTTTCAAATACAACTCGATATGGAGACATACCGAGGACAGTCTTCTAGGCGGTCTGATATGCCCATAGGGCATCAATAAGTTTGATGGTCAGTCCTTTTGATTTTGTCCAACAGTTTTCTCCAATATCAGTTTAATTTGTCTATTGGTGACTTCCACTTGCCCGTTGGTTTGAGGATGATAGGCCGTGGATAATTTATGAGAGATAGAGTACTTCCGCATTAGGGCTTCAAAAGCCCGGTTGCAGAAATGACTCCTGTTGTCACTAATTATCGCACGGGGGACTCCGAAGCGCGAAATGATGTTTTCACAAAAAAACTTGATGACAACTTGGTTGTCATTTGTCCTAGTCGGAATAGCTTCAGCCCATTTAGAAACATAGTCTACGGCTACCAAAATGTATTGGTTGCCATAAGACAGAGGAAAGCGTCCCATGAAATTGATGCCCCACAAATCAAAAATCTCTGCCTCCAGGATCGGTGTAAGGGGCATCATGTCTCCACGTGTGATTCGACCCGCCATTTGACATCTAGTACAGAGCTTGCAGAAAGTATAAGCATCCTTAAAGAGAGTAGGCCAGTAAAACCCACTCTGAAGGACTTTCTCAGCAGTCTTTCGTGGACCAAAGTGTCAACCGCAAGCAAACTCGTGACAAAATGTCAAAACACTATGATGTTCATCCTCAGGAAGACACCTTCTAATTATCTGGTCAGGACAATATTTGAATAAATACGATTCATCCTAAAAGAAAAACCGTATTTGACTCATAAAGCGGTGTCTGTCTTGACCTAACCAATTTGAAGGTGTTCGCCCAGTTGCAAGGTAGTTTGCTATATCAGCATACCAGGGCTCTTTACACATCACGAAAGATGTGTTCGTCAGGAAAGTTTTCATTGATTGGTATTATCTCAGTTGGTGCATTTGGAATTCGCGAAAGGTGATCTGCCACCACATTCTCAACGCCCTTTTTGTCTTTAATTTCCAAGTCAAACTCTTGTAAAAGAAGTATCCATCGAATCAGTCTAACCTTTGTATCCTTCTTTTGCTCAAGTATCTAAGGGCAGAGTGATCAGTGAAAATCGTTGTCCTAGACCCTAGTAGGTATTGGGGAAACTTCTCCAACGCAAACACAACTGCTAAAAATTTCTTTTCAGTCGTTGTGTAATTTAGTTGGGTTTCATTAAGCGTCCTACTGGCATAGTAAATCACGTGTTGCCTTTTATCAGTACGTTATCCTAGAACAACGCCTATAGCATAATCGGAGGCATCACACATGATTTCAAAAGGCCTAGTCTAATTGGTGCTGAAATTACCCTGTGCCGAGACAAGTCTGTGCTTAAACTCCTCCCAAGCTTGTAGACATTCTTCATCAAATTTGAAGGGCAAATCTTTTCCTAAGAGATTCGTTAAAGGTCTAGAAATTTTGTTAAACCCCTGAATAAATCTTCTATAAAAGCCAGCGTGCCCTAGAAATGATCTGATGTCTTTTAAGCATTTTGGCTCAGGGAGTTTTGTTATTACTTCCACTTTCGATCTATCAACCTCAATTCCTTTGTTTGAAACTTCGTGCCCTAGGACTATTCCTTGTTTGACCATAAAGTGACACTTCTCCCAGTTGAGTGTCAAGTTTTTCTCCATGCATCGTTGTAAAACTAGCTTAAGATGGTGCAAGCATTGTTCAAAGGAATCGCCATAAATAGAGAAATCATTCATGAAAATCTCCAAAAATCTTTCCACCATGTCGGAAAAAAGACTAAGCATGCAACGTTGAAACGTTGCGGGAGCATTACATAGGCCGAAAGGCATTCTTCGGTATGCAAATGTTCCGAGGGGACAGCTGAAGATAGTCTTATCTTGATCCTCGGGAGCGATAGGGATTTGATTATATCCTGAATATCCATCCAGGAAACAGTAGTACTCATGTCCAGCGAGTCTCTCGAGCATTTGATCTATGAACGGAAGAGGAAAGTGATCTTTACACGTGGCAGCATTTAATTTTTGGTAATCAATACAGACTCGAATCTTAGTGAAAAGTCGAGTTTGCACCAATTCTTTCTTATCATTTTCTACCACGGTAAACCCTGCCTTCTTTGGCACAGCGTGGACTAGACTAACACATTGGCTATCAGATATGGGATAGATAATTCCACTGTCTAATAGCTTTAAAATCTCAGCTCTAACAACCTCCTGCATTATTGGGTTCAGTCTCCGTTATGGGTCACGTTTTGGTTTTGCATCTTCCGTCAAATGAATCCGGTGTTGCACAATGGATGGACTAATCCATTTTATAACAGCCATGGTCCAACCAATGGCTTCTTGATTTTCCCTTAGCACTGCAAGAAGATCCTCTTCTTGTTGTTCCGTAAGATGGGACGCAATTATCACGGGGAATGCTTCCTTCTCACCCAAGTACTGGTACTTGAGATGGCTAGGAAGTACCTTAAGCTCGAAAGAGGGAACCTGATCTATCAATAGTTGTTCTTTGTGTAAGGGAAGGATAGGGGTGGCATTTGTGGCCCACTCCACTGTGGACTCGATGATTTGATCAAGGTTGAAGTCATCAGACTCCAATTCAAATTCTCTATCAGACTCATTTTCAATCTCCGTGTCATGTTCACTTGTTAACCCCTCGATTAAGTTCACTTCAAACGACTCATTATCCAAATCTCGAGGTTATTTTCCAGGTGGAAAATGTTTACCTCTTTTGTCATATCTCCAAAGGTTGGACGCATCGATCTGTAAGATCCCTAACTAGAAATACAGTATTTTCATTTTTCTAAAGTATTTATTTGGATTTACTGATTATTTTATTATTAAATATGGAAATTTATTTTTAAAGTAAATGACAATTTGGCTTTATATATTTATTGCCATTATTTCCTATAAACATTTTTAGTTACTTGTTACTATTATTTTTATATTTACCACTATTATTGTCATTTGTTAGGTATTATTATTATTATAATTATTCCATTAATATTATTATTTCATGTGAGTTATCATACCTAATTGTTGTGAGTTTCTACTATTATTATTTTGGTTTTAAGTCCTTATTATTCTGTAGTCCTTGGTCTTGGTGTATTATATATATAATATTATTAGTTGCTATTGGCATTATTCCTATTGCAATTTCTTTCTTTTTTTTTCATCTAGCCCATAGTAGGCCCAAGCCCACAAACCCAAACCCAATATCACCTTATATTTAATCTCATCTTCTAATTAACCCTAATCTTCATCTCCTCAAACCACAGCCGCCCACAACCCTGTCAACAACATCAGCCGCACCTCCACCCCCACTCGGCCAATCACCTCCAACCAAGCCCGTGCATGCCGCCCAGCCCATCCACAGCATGCCAAAGCACCATTAATAGTGATCTGTTTGATTGTTACAAATTGATGAGAGGCAGTGTGATAAGGCAAGGTCAAGGGATCATGGATGTTTGGTTCTTCCGCCAAAGAATTATAGGATTTCTCTAAAGTGGCCGACAGGGAGAGACTTCATATGGAAAGAAAATGTGAAGATCAAACGCCATGAATTCTCGTCCGGAGTTTGACCAAGAGGATGATGGTGAAGAAGAACATATCTCGTTCAGATCTGATCTTTTATGGTTGATGGAGTGGAAGACTATGCACATCAAATAGCAGAGATGATTGGGTTGATGAACGAATCGAATTTCAATGAAGCCGGACCTCTCCTCTGCCGATTACCCCGGAGCATCCCCATCTCCACTCCGGCGAGACCCGGCCAGCAGCCCATTGGCCATGCCACACGGCACCACAGCAGCACAGGCAAGCCGTGAGTTCCCCTTCTCCATTCATTTTTAACCTATGTATTTATATTCATGTATGTTGTCTTTTAATTATTGTGAGAGAGTGTGTCTAGGTGGGTGTGTTGCATTGGCCGACTCCAACAACCACAGGGAGAGCATGCAACAGTGAGCCCCTTTTCCCCCTTCTCTATTTATATTTCATGTAGGTATTTATAATCATGTAAGGGGTATTATTTATTAATGTGCACTTGATGTTAATGTGAGTTGTGTAATTGGATGCATGGGAGGGTGTTGCGTGAGTTGGAAGTATACTTGTGAATGTGTATTAATTCGTTTGTGTTTGTTGTGTTGCGGCAAAATCCTTCTCCGAACCATTTTCGGGCTCTCCGCGGGATGCCGTTGATCGCCGTCGACGAGCGCGAGCGCACCCCACGCCCTTCGCGGCGAGTTGCTCTATCCAACGACACCCTCCGCGACCCCGTACGCCTCCGTCGGCGCGCCGCAAGTTCCCCGACGGCATGCTTGAATTTCCTTCATGTGGGTATGTATTTACATTGTACATGTTTTAATTATTTGCTTAAGGATAAGGTATATAAGTGGATGCCTATATTATATATGTGTGTCTTTAATTAATTGGCTATATATATATATATATATATATATATATATATATATATATATATATATATATATATATATATATATATATATATATATATATATATATAATATATAAAGTGCATTCATTCATGTGTGTGTGTGCGCTGTGCTTAGTGCGTGAGCAAGTGCATGCAACTATAGAGGAATGTAAATATTTATGTATGTATGTATTGTGTTAGTGTGTGAGTATGTACATGTATGTTTGTACGCGTATTTTTGTGCATGTGTGGAGTGCATGTGTGAACATGTTGTGTGTGAGTGTTAATTCTTATTCCTCTCTGTGTGTTCGGGTGCGTATTACAGCGTTTCAGATTCATTTGGTGAGATTCGGACCGTTGCTGGAGACCCAGTCCAGCGCGTAGGCAGCAAGCGAGCAGGCCGTTCTCCTGATCCACGCCAGCCCGTCGCCGGAGGCCAGCACGGTGACCTTCTCCAGTGTCTTGGCCACCCCCCCATGCAGTCCGTTGGCGAGGAACCGCACCACAGCGACCATGGCAGCGACTCGCCCGGCGACGCGCACAGCAGATCCAGATTCAGACCAGCAGCACAAGCAGCGGGCGAGAGGCGATTCCAGGCCCTTCCGGCGAGCACGAGATCCCCAGATTGCAGCCAGGTCTTCCCCAGGACCCTGGCTACCGCCCTATGCAGTCCGACAGCGAAGAGCGGAGCCACGGCGACCGTAACGGCGACTCGCCCGGTAACGCGCAAATTCCCCAAGGTGAGTGTTTACTCCTTTTCGGTTCCTTTTATTTATATGTAATTGATTCCATTATAATTCATGTGTACATGTACATAGATTAAAGTAGTGATTGTGTATGTTGATATGTGCAAGAGAGGATACACATACATGTTTTATTGTGTGGGAGAATAGATTTCAGTATGCCTCTGATATGTGTTCTGACAGAGGAGTTAATCGACTTGCCTTGTCCTTAGTCGACTTGGACTACCTCTATAGTCGACTAAGCTGGTTTTGACTGCTGTGTATGGTTCCTAGATGGATTGTGGACTTCATCCTTGGATTAGGTATTGGTTATTGATAGATGCATATGATATCGAGAGATGGATATTGGTGGTAATGACTCGATCTAATAGAACTTAGATGCATGCATATGTTGTGATACCGAGTTTTGGGATATCATGTTTGATCTTAATAGAAGTGTGAACCCTTGAGGATTTAGGAATCAGATTAAATCGTTAGAGTGAGAGAGCTGAGCTTGAATATGGATATATGTTGGAATGACAATTATTATATCAGATTACTTGATGTATATTGATACTTGACGATCATGTAACTGTTGGGAATGTGAGTTGGATATGATGACTTTGGATTGACCTGGGACTTATGCTATTTACATTGAATGATGATCAGTAATTAGACAAGACTTTATTAGTGAGTATTTGAGGACATACCAGATATGACTGAAGTAGTTGAGTAGATATTCTAGATCACATGTGTTTGAGGATAACTAGGTGTGACCTTACCTTATTAAAAGATTAGAGTTCTTGATGATTGGATTGGTAGTACATGGACTTATTTAGAGTTGGACTGTGATTGGACTGAACTAGAGTTATAGAGGGCAGATGGTATATTTTATGTAAAGGACTTCCAGACTTGTTATTCTTTCTTTGTTAACACCTTAAGTGATGATTCATTCAGATATTGATGTGGCCTTGTTATGATGTTAGAGACTGGATTACTGTGGTTGATAGAGATCGGGTTATTATGATGGTGATCTATTCGATGTCAATGATCTTGTACTTCAGAGCTTATATGAGTTGGTAGAGATGTATATCGGCTATTGTTATATGCAGTACAAGCATATGAGATATCTATCAGTTCTAGATGAGACTGGCTATTGAGTATTCTTTACTGTTATTGTATAAATCCATGTTATTGAAAGTTACTGGGAAAATATTGTTGGACCGTAACACTTTCATTGTTCTATTGTTCTACCGTTTACACGGTATTATTGTTCACATTGTTATTGTCACATTGATATTGTTATTGTCACCGTATCGTCCCAGTAATCGAAATGACATGGATATTGATTGTTATAAATAATAATGTAAATGGACAACTTACACTGGGATTGGGGAAATTGATGGAGGAGACAGCGTCTGTATTTTGGGTGGACCTAGGATACAGGTTGCGCAGCCGAGATACGGTTCCACTGCAGGGTTCCGGGGGATGACTGACATCCCGTATTGTTCATATTGTCATTGCATTGACACATTGTTATTGTTATTGTTATTGACTACCTAGCGGTAGGACCTGGTTCAGCGCCAGGTGATTGGGCCGTGGTTCCAGGTATGTACGGAACTCACCTAAAGTATGGATAATGTCTCTTCCACTGATTTCAATAACTTAGGACCCTGATTGACACATGTAGTAGGCGTAGTATGGGATGCGTCTATTACAGGTGGCAATTGGTATTCGCTGACATAATAAATGAAAATAAACTGTTAATGTATTGTGACTGACATTAATCACCTGACTGTATATTTATATTACTGTGATAGACATATAACCATAACCAAGACCGGATTGTATACCAACCTAGTGTCATGTGATAGATTACACGCCTTGACATTGATTGCATATTTACAGTTGTGTCAGTTGTATTCTACATGTATTCATGTTGTTATCATATGAGTTACTGTTCAGTTATTTATTTTGTTATTTAGTCTGCAGTTGTTCCTATTGTTATTTATGCACTATTTCTCTGCACGAGTTCTTTCCCCCTTTACACACACACTCACCATGGTCGCGTTCTGACGACCCTGGATTTGCACGTCCAGCTATTGGACGGTTGGATTCCTTTGTGCAGGTGTTCGTTGAGGCCATATGCTTCGCGAATAGCTGGAGCTTCTTCTTATTCTATTCTGGTACTCTTATTTTTTTTAGCTTTCATATTATTTCCTGATTCTTGTCATATCAGCTCAGTTCTTATTCCAGTCATTATTCTAGTTCTTGATTCATATGATATCATGCGTGGTTGCTTATATGTATTATTGCAGTGATCCGATGATTATTTTAGTTCTAATTTATAGCTTGTTCAGGTTACAATTGAGGCTTAGCGTGTATACGTGGGGTATTTTCCTTGCGTATATGCGTCGCCATAACGTCTCCGTATCTTTAGGATCGGGGCGTTACACGATCCATTCCTACATTTGATGATTGTATTTGCGGTGGCTAGGAAGGGTCGTCCTAGAATGACAGGAGTCTGAGCTTTGGGATTATGGACAGGTTGTGTCTCTAGAACAATGAAATTCACGGGGTAAATGAATTCCCCGACCCGTATGAGAACATCTGTAATCTCCCCCTTGGGAATCTTTACAGATCGATCAGCCAGTTGTATAGTAACTCTGGTTGGATGGAGGTCGCCCAACCCGAGTTGCTGATACACAGAGAAAGGAAGAAGATTGATGCTGGCTCCTAGATCAAGTAATGCCCTGTTTATCGTGGTCTGTCCTATAATACAGGAAATGGTTGGACTCCTTGGGTCTTTGTATTTCACAGGAATGGGCCCAGATAGCAACTCACTATATTTGAAGTAAGGAAGACCTTCTTTAGGACATTTGCTTTCCTTTTCTTTGTGCACATATCTTTTAGGAACTTGGCATATGAGGGGACTTGTTGTATGACATCAAGAAGGGGCACATTGATCTTGACCTGATTAAACATTTCCCTAATCTTCTCCATTTGAGCATTAGTCTTTTGGTTTGCTAGCCTATTAGGGAATGGTACAATAGGCTTGTATGGTTGCTCATCTTTGTTATTAGATTTTGAGGTTGAAGGTGGTGAACTTGAGGATGGATCATTTTGAGTTGGTGGTACAAGAACAGGTGTTGCTACTGATTTTTAGGAACAGGATGACTAGAAACCTGATTGTCTATCTTCTTTCCAGATCTCAAAATATGAACAGTATTGCATTGACTTGGATCTATGTCGTCAGCTTCATGAATAGGGAAGGGGTTCTTAGGATTCAGTAATGGCTGACTTGGCAGTGTTCCCTTTTGTCTTTCATTTAATGAGTTAGCCAGTTGACCTATCTGAACCTCTAACCTATTGATAGCCTGGTGGTGGGTATTCATCATTGAGGCCTGGTTTTTAGATAAGGTTTCAATCATTCGCTCCAAATCTGACATTTTTTTATCTGGATGATTTTGTGTTTGTTGTTGCTGATATGTAGGCTGGAAGTTATGTTGGAAGTTTGATTGAAAATTTGGTGGACTCTGATGGAAACTGGGTTGATGAGACTGAGCAGGATATTAATGTGAAAATGGTTACCTTGGTTGCTCATGACCAGATTGACTCCATGAGAAATTTGGATGGTTCCTTCATCCCGGGTTATATGTTTTGGAGTATGGATTATAGTTGAGTCTGGTGTATGCTGCATTCATATTCTCAGGGTACATTTGAGCTTGGTACACAGGACACTCCTCAAAAAGGTGGTTAAAAGCATGGCAGTAGGTATAACCCGGGTTGATAACAGGTAGTGGGTTGACCTAATTCACAGAATTTGGTTCCCTAGCTTCGAGTAGTTCTAGCTTTTCATAAATTGTGTTATTTTTGCCTCGGTAGCAATAGAGGATTCAATCGAATACATACCGGTTCTGGAAGTGGTGGGATTGGTTTTCTCTGGGCAAGACTCCCACTGAATAGTTTTTTCTGCTAAAGCTTCAAAGAGGTCCCAACCCTGGTTCTCATCCTTCTTCAGAAATTCCCTTTGGCACATGGTCTCAAGGAGGGTCTTAGTTTGGTAGTCTAGTCCGTCATAGAGAATTAGGCACTGCCGCCACTTCTCTATGCCGTGATGAGGACATTGGGTTAGTAAATCTTTAAACCGTTCGAAGTACTTCCAAAATGGTTCACTTGATTCCTGCTTAAACTGCATTATGTTTTTTCTGATAAGGGCCGTTTTATGAATGGGATAGAACTTCTAAAGAAAGACTTTGACAAAATCATCCCATGAAGAGATAGAACTGGCAGGCAGATTATATAGCCACTTCTTGGCTATATCCTTAAGCGCAAAGGGAATGAACCTTAATCTAACAGCATCTTCCCCAGTTGGAGAATTCTCATCATCAAACATACTTCTTCAAACTCACGAATGAAGAAATATGCGTCCTCGGATTCTAGGCCATGAAATCTAGGAAGTGTATTTATGAATTGCGGTTTAAGCTCAAAATTGTTTTCATTTACCTCGGGTAAAAGAATGCATGAAGGAAGTGAAGTGTGAATGGGATAGTGAAATCACCTAGAGGGGGGGTGAATAGGTGATGGCTATATGATAATGGCAATTATGCGGAATTTAAAATTTAACTCTAACAATTATCACAATACAAATACTTGCAAGAATTAAATAAGGTAAAGGTGCAAGTAATTAAAGAGATAGAGTTAGAAGAATTTGAGCAAACGCAAACACGCCGATATGTTTCCGAGGTTCGAGCCACGCTCTACGTCCCCGCCTTCACACTTGAAGGATTTCCACTATTGAGGATCCCACCGGATCAACAATACAAGGACAACACTTGTCCGTCTCCGTGATGACACTTCACCACCTTGAGCACACTAGCTCGCCTTGAGGCCGATGCCTCTACAACTTCACTCAATTACAATGGAAGTGATCACACTTGACCACTTTACAAAAGAGCTCACTAAGCACAATCCTAGAACCAAATAGGAGAGTTAGAGTATGGGATTGTGTAGTGCAAAGCTAGAGAGAAGTAGAGGAATAGGCTCCAAGAAAGGTGATGGAAATTTAGGCTTTGGAGAGAAAAATCTTTTCTTTTGAAAACTTTGGAAATCTTTGAAACTCTTGTAAAATTGCACTTGATAGCTCTAAAATCATTAGTCATTTCATATGAAGTGACCACCTATTTATAGGGGTCAAAAACTGCTCAAGAGATTCGTTGGAGACAAATCCCTAAAGTCAAAAAGTCAGAAAAATAGATGTTAAGTCTGTCAGAACTTTTGACAGACTACCGGTCGACCGGGTCGGTCGACCGCCAACGGTCGAAAATCCGACCGTTGGGGCTCACCGGTCGACCGGGTCGGTCGACTGGCAATTTCCAGAGAGCAGCAGGTTGGGGCCGGTCGAGTATCGGTCGACTCCCGGTCGACTGATACGCACATGCACATTTGTGCATGTCGGTCGAGTGCCGGTCGACTGCCGGTCGACCGGTCACTGTGAATTTCTGAAAAATCAGAACTTACAGGACCTGGACAATTTGGATTTGGTTTTGGGTCTTGGATAAAATGTTTTGGTCTTGAAAAATCATAGGGTATGAGCATGTGTCATACTACTATCAAGGTAAAATACTTGGTAAAAATTCTTTGGATAAAAACTTAATTTTTAATGAAATGTTTTCCAAAAACTAGTCTCTCTAAAAATCATATTTCCAAAATAGATATGTTCAACTAAAACTGAGTTTGGAAATAGAAATAGAAAGTATTTTGAAGCCATAAATCACTCTAGAAAATGTGTGTGTGTGATATCCCATATCTCTACTTCTACTATTTAGTTTTGACAAAAATTCTAAAACAAAATAGACAAAATACAAATCTTGGATTCTTTAGCAAGTCTTGATCTTCTTCTTGAACTTTTCTTCAACGCAAATTCCGAAGCTTCCTATGTGCTTTAGCTTGGGAATGCAAATGTTGGGCGAACTCCAAAAGTGTGAGTCTTTTAGCGGAGTCGTCAAAATCTGTTTCTTTGAACCTGAAATACTTTAAAACAAGATTATTAAATACATAACTAAATACGTTTTGCTATCATCAAAATAACCGGGATAATGGCCTTTGGGCCAACAATCTCCCCCTTTTTGATGATGGCAAAACATATGTAGTTATCACAAAATATTTTGGGTAGAGTCTTCAAATGAAACTCCCCCTCAACACAAGCATATATAAAAATCATACTCAGGCATAGTGATAAAAATAAACATCACACATCCATGCCCATAGAAAATATCAACTACACATGTCATATCATAGATAAAAGGAAATGAGTCTCAACATGACATAAATACATAACACAAAAGATACATGTCCACAACACAGAAATAAAAGGTGTCCAACACAACAAAATAAGTCAAGTACATAACAAAAATAACAAAAGTGTCACACAAAATATCTCTCTCTCCAAATATCTCTCCCCCTTTTTGACATCATCAATAAAGGGGAGGTCACTCATCAGCAGCATCACTCAGTCGCCTCGTCATCCTCCTCCTCGTCATCATCAGAGCCCTCGGCCATCGTCTGGTCATCACCATCATCTGAGGAAGAAGAGGAATCTACCTCCTCTGTATCCAAGGCATCAACTCTGGGGCGCGGTGGTGGAATAGAGACGCGAGCTCTGGGAGGGAAAGGAGGACCAGCGGCAGGGAGACGACGAGCACCCGGAGTCCCATCAGGAACGACTATGTCCATTTTTGTGAACAAAGACTGGAACTGAACATCCACAAATCTCATGGATTCAGCCATATAGGACAAGTCGTTACGGACCTCCGCCCGAAAAAACAGCATCCATAGCAGCACGATCAGCCAAATCTGCACGAATTGCAGAGACTTGCTCTCCGACCCAGGCCTGATGAGCCTCGATCATTGAGCGGACCTCAGAAGCAGAAGCACCCTGAAACTCAGGAGCAGGAAAAACAGGAGGTGGAGCTGGAGCTGGATCAGCTGCAGGAACAGGTGGTGGTTGCACAGCTGCGTGTCGACGCAACTGAGCTTCCATCATCTTCAAGGCAGCAGTATTGATATCAGATGAGGGTTTTGAAGGGGCTTGACCAGAGAGATCAAAATCTAAAGCCCTGAGAAGATGGGTAATGAGCATGCCATAAGGCAGACTCCTACCAGCAGTGCGAATCTGATCACCACTCATGTGAGAAGCGATCACTCGAGGGAAATTTATCTTAATGCCTTTAAGGAGGCAATAGATAATCAGGGGAACAGGACCTCGAGCATGACTGAATTCACCGGATTTAGGCACGATATTATGAAAGATAATCTTAGCAAGGACCTGAGATTGGAGGGAATACTGACTTACAATCTCATTCCTCACTAGATCGGGATTGTCATCCTGGTGAATGAGAGTGGATGCGGTGAGCGAAGACTCACCCTCCGGATATTCAGGAAAATCATGTAGGTCATAAGAGTAAACATCTATTCCATCAGTGAAAGATGAAGAATCCTAGCAAACTGACCTAGGGAAATGTTTATGTCCCTACCCATCACACGGGAGATGATCCGGTTCCCACTAAATTCAAAATTGGCATAGAAATAGGGAACCAAAGAAGTGTAAACCTTCTCCCTGATGGAGAGAAAATCCACAAGATTGTTGGTACGGAGTATGTGGGGGATATCGAGGTGTTCAAAATCATGGATAGCCACAAACCTACCCGAAATAGTGTTCCTAGGGGCTAGATGTGTGTAACGGTCAGAGGCAAGATCGTTACGCAACAAGGGATCAGTCCTAGGGGCTTGAGATGAGGATTGGGCAATGCCCTTTCCCTTCTCAGAACGATGTCTTTTAGGAGCCATGACAAAAATCAAATTTTTAGGGTTTTTGTAGGTAAAGGCACGATCTAGATGATTAATCAACCTAATATGAAGACAAAAGAAGTGATATATCTAAGCTAGAAAGGAAGAACAAGTGAAAAATCCGAAATTTTTACCTTTGGAAAAAATCTGAAACCCTAGCTTGAAAATCCAGAAATTCTGAAAATCTGATGGACGGATCGGCTTGAGATTCTAGATCTGAAGTGGAAATGAGGAGTATGAAATGGGTTTTGAAGGAATTTAAGATCGGATGGACGGATTTGAAGTTGGGAATTTTGAGAGGGGGGAGCTCCTGCGGTTCGCTGAGAGGAAAAGTGAGAGAGTGAGCGAAACAGTGAAGAAAATCCCAAATATACGCCAGAATACGACTATCGGTCGACTGGGATTAAGGGACCGGTCGACCGAAAAGATACAGAGAGTCACGCATCTTGATCGGTCGACTGGTCCTATAACAACAGTCGACCGGTAGCACAAAAAATACAAAATTTTTCTCTCAGACAGAGCCGGTCGACTGGGGTTAGGGGCCGGTCGACCGGTAAGTCTGAAAATTCTGCTACCAGGTTCTGACCAAAAAAAAATTTTAAATAAAAAATTATAACAAATAAAAATATGTTATATAATAACATACAGGGATATAACAATCAGTTTTAAAAATCTTCATTTAGAGATCATATCAACAAAACTTCACACAAAATGATTTAATTTTATTTTACAAATTTAAACAAAGATTTAAAGATGTTGAAGCCGAATACCCAGTGACGGGTTCTGAACTTCATCCTCTTGATTCCTCTTGAATGAGTTGAGGTGCGCAATTGCCATCTTTAAGGTATTTGTTCAAATATGAAAATTTTCAAAAGGTTTTATTTTATTTATGAAAATAGGTCTATATGTATACAAGTATAAAATTACAACATCTAAACTATACATGTAGATACACTATCTAACAAAATGGACATGTGGACAAGTATGACATAAGGCATAACAATACAAGATATGAAAATTATCACAAGGCATGTACACAACATGATAGAAAAGTAGTTCTATATAAGCATGTATCAATGACGAACAAAAGCAAACTAACAATTCTATACACATGTATACATTACCACAAAATCAACAACTATTTTAAAATGGAGATATTACCAATTTAGGGGCAATCTCCAAAAATAGGTGCCTCCACGATAGCGATGCAAGCTAGATTTGAACTTGTGAGCTTAGTTGCATCTACCACCCGGGCACCGTCTCCCCTA
Source organism: Agave tequilana (assembly GCA_038442645.1). NCBI lineage: Eukaryota > Viridiplantae > Streptophyta > Magnoliopsida > Asparagales > Asparagaceae > Agave > Agave tequilana. The sequence continues at coordinate 104,150 of JAVJIF010000800.1, forward strand.
AGTCTTGGAGGAAGTAGATCCACCTGTCACCTACATTTGGAGGATCTTTTGGTACCCAAATCTTTGAGGGTCCTTTAGGGTTAGTACGGGGCGAACCCAAACATATTTATTCTTAACATTATTTTTAGCATAACAAAATTTTTCTAAATGGCCTTTGCGGCCACAATGAGTGCAAACATAAATTCTACCATTACCATACATGTATGCATGCTTGTGAGTGTGAGCATGTTCCGTGCATGTGTATGTGCATGTTGTGCAAGTTTCCCTTGGGGTGTTTCCTTAGGAAATTTAGAAGCTATCTTTTTCAAATCAAATGCACAATTTTTAAGTGTGGAGTCCAAAGCATCAACACGCTTTTGGATCTCAACAAAATCATTTTTATCAATTGACACTATGGTGGTTTTACCCTTATTTGCAAGTTTATATTTATCAAAATCATTTTTCAATTTTCCAAAAGAGCTAGATAAAACATCCTTTTCTTTAACAACTATTTCAACTTTATATTTTAAAGCTTCATTTTCTCTTTTTAATTTCTTATTTGAGATTGGGAAATCTCATACCTATTTTGCAATTCTTCAAAAAATTGTGCAAGTTCATCCATAGTTAACTCATCCTCATCTAAAGAGTTTTCTAGAGTTACCTTTGGTGCATCCTCCCCATGTGCCATGAAACACATGTGCGCGGCGTCGACTTCCTCTTCGGATTCCGACTCCGTGTCATCCCAAGTAGCCACCATTGCTTTCTTCTTTCTTTGCCCGTTCTTGGATGTGGCGCTTGTAGAGCGGGGCAATCGGCAATGAGGTGACCGATCTTCTTGCAATGGAAGCAAGGACCGGGCTCCTCTCTTTTTCTTTCAAATCTCCCTTGAGGTTTCCCTCGCCGGAAATTGCTTTGTCTTCCCTTCTTGTAAAACATCTTGCCCACCTTCCGGATGAGCATGGCGAAGTCTTCATCGCACTCGTCCGATGAATCATCCTCGTCTTGAATTGTTGGAGCGGCTTTGAAGGCTATTGATTTCTTCTTGGGTGCCTCCCTTTCTTCTCGTACCTTCATCTCCATCTCATGTGTTTTGAGATTTCGATGAAGCCGGAGAAGTCCATCTCCTCCTTGTCATTTAGCTCCTTGAGGGTTGTCGCCTTGACTTCCCAAGCTTTGGGAAGAGCTCTAATCACCTTCCTTATCTTTTGATCGTTGTCAATCTTGTCGCCTAAGGAAGAAAGAGCATTAGTTATTTTTGTAAAGCGAGTGAGCATGTCATCAATGCTCTCATTATCAATCATGTAAAAATTCTCATATTGAGAACGTAACAAGTCAACTTTTGCTCTCTTGACTTGTGACGTTCCCTCATGAGTCACAATAAGCATGTTCCAAACTTCATATGCCGATTTACAATTAATGATGCGTGCTAGGTCATCTTCATTAAGTGCTTGTGTTAATGCATATTGTGCCCTAGCATTTGCTTCATAGTCTTTGGAGGTATCCTCGGACCATGTGCTCTCATCACTAGTTGGTTCAATGAAGTCTTTGGTAATGGCCCTAGCTACCCTAACACCTAAGGATTTCAAAAACAAGTTCATCTTGACTTTCCAAATAGGAAAGTTCAAGCCATCAAATTTGGGAGGGGATTTAATGCTAGAAAAGTCCATGGATGCCATGAATGCACAAGTAAGTAAAATGCAACAAACAACAACAAGCAAATATATAGCCAAATATATGGATCTCCCTAAGGTTGTTAGACCTAAGTTGTAGGGTTAGGCTCTGATACCAATTGAAATCACCTAGAGGGGGGGTGAATAGGTGATGGCTATATGATAATGGCAATTATGCGGAATTTAAAATTTAACTCTAACAATTATCACAATACAAATACTTGCAAGAATTAAATAAGGTAAAGGTGCAAGTAATTAAAGAGATAGAGTTAGAAGAATTTGAGCAAACGCAAACACGCCGATATGTTTCCGAGGTTCGAGCCACGCTCTACGTCCCCGCCTTCACACTTGAAGGATTTCCACTATTGAGGATCCCACCGGATCAACAATACAAGGACAACACTTGTCCGTCTCCCGTGATGACACTTCACCACCTTGAGCACACTAGCTCGCCTTGAGGCCGATGCCTCTACAACTTCACTCAATTACAATGGAAGTGATCACACTTGACCACTTTACAAAAGAGCTCACTAAGCACAATCCTAGAACCAAATAGGAGAGTTAGAGTATGGGATTGTGTAGTGCAAAGCTAGAGAGAAGTAGAGGAATAGGCTCCAAGAAAGGTGATGGAAATTTAGGCTTTGGAGAGAAAAATCTTTCTTTGAAAACTTTGGAAATCTTTGAAACTCTTGTAAAATTGCACTTGATAGCTCTAAAATCATTAGTCATTTCATATGAAGTGACCACCTATTTATAGGGGTCAAAAACTGCTCAAGAGATTCGTTGGAGACAAATCCCTAAAGTCAAAAAGTCAGAAAAATAGCTGTTAAGTCTGTCAGAACTTTTGACAGACTACCGGTCGACCGGGTCGGTCGACCGCCAACGGTCGAAAATCCGACCGTTGGGGCTCACCGGTCGACCGGGTCGGTCGACTGGCAATTTCCAGAGAGCAGCAGGTTGGGGCCGGTCGAGTATCGGTCGACTCCCGGTCGACTGATACGCACATGCACATTTGTGCATGTCGGTCGAGTGCCGGTCGACTGCCGGTCGACCGGTCACTGTGAATTTCTGAAAAATCAGAACTTACAGGACCTGGACAATTTGGATTTGGTTTTGGGTCTTGGATAAAATGTTTTGGTCTTGAAAAATCATAGGGTATGAGCATGTGTCATACTACTATCAAGGTAAAATACTTGGTAAAAATTCTTTGGATAAAAACTTAATTTTTAATGAAATGTTTTTCCAAAACTAGTCTCTCTAAAAATCATATTTCCAAAATAGATATGTTCAACTAAAACTGAGTTTGGAAATAGAAATAGAAAGTATTTTGAAGCCATAAATCACTCTAGAAAATGTGTGTGTGTGATATCCCATATCTCTACTTCTACTATTTAGTTTTGACAAAAATTCTAAAACAAAATAGACAAAATACAAATCTTGGATTCTTTAGCAAGTCTTGATCTTCTTCTTGAACTTTTCTTCAACGTAAATTCCGAAGCTTCCTATGTGCTTTAGCTTGGGAATGCAAATGTTGGGCGAACTCCAAAAGTGTGAGTCTTTTAGCGGAGTCGTCAAAATCTGTTTCTTTGAACCTGAAATACTTTAAAACAAGATTATTAAATACATAACTAAATACGTTTTGCTATCATCAAAATAACCGGGATAATGGCCTTTGGGCCAACAGATAGAACTTCTCTTGGAGAGAAGTATTGTTAGCCATGATTGGAATTGTGTCAGGAAGTGGTGTTTGTGTAAGTGTAGAAGTCCTAATAAGTCTTGCTGAAATTCGATCCCGATACCACTCTTGCATACACAATTACAGACAACGTTCACGAAGTAATCAAGCAAAAAAAGAAAACTAACAAACAAGAAAAAGGAAAAAACAATCATAAGCTATCTAGAATACCTGGACCTAGACGACTCCTAACTGTTCGATGAACGAAGAAGGTTATTGTTCGAGTCAGACCACAGCTAATCAGCCAGGTAGGGGCAAAATACGGTGGGAGGTATCCGTGCGTAAGCAACGGGCCTTAATTATGCCAAACCACGGTATCTTCGAAGGTTAACCTCTTAATCCCCAACCTTAGACACTGATTTGACTGGAGTATGAATCAAAAATAATTTCCAACCTCAGCTGATTTCTTAACGAGTCTGGATGTCCCTGGAGGCCAACGTCTATCAATTTTATTTAAAAAGCTTGGGATTGTGAGTGCTTGGAATGTGATTTTTGGGCCAAAAAGGGTGATTAAATCCCCACCTTATCTTGTTATTGGGTGGTGCCCTTAAGATCAATTTGTAAAAGTGTACAATATATGCAAACAAGATTCACTCAAAGCGATGTAAATCAACCAAGATGTGAGTCCTATTTTAAATGCAATGCAAACGTACCATGCTCCAGCACTCTTTAACAGTAAAGTAAATGAATTGAAAAGACACGTGCCTAAAATGCAAACGTCTATTCAATTTTTAAACTTTTCAACAAATATTTTACTGTTGATTTATTAGCAGGCTCCTGGTGATGGCATACAAGAAATAAAGTTTGCAGCAAACTATATTTTTGCAAAGCAAGCAGCCCTGCACAAAACCAGTCAGTAGTGAACTCCTCCTTACCGTGGTTCCGCGGCTAAAGCCGAGAAAACGCGGCAATTCAGAGGATACTTGGTCTCTGCTTTCTAGAGCAGAGGCCCAAGACCACTTATATGTTACTGCAAGTCTTCTTTTCCTTTTCCCTAACTTGTAACCTGCAATAGAGAAAAAAAAATTCGTTTTAGTTTCAAAAACTCAAATAAAAACTGTTACCCTCCACGGCAACGGCGCCAAAAATTTATTCGGAAAGATTAAATGTATTGAGGGAGCGTTTAGAGTAAACCGTTGATGTTCATGTACTGATGATCCAAAACTCCAAATGTATATGTAGGTTTACTTTACTCCTTCCGAATCATCATTTATAGCACAAGCTATGACGGGTCGTGTCCGCAGGGAGGGTTAGCAATAAAAGCATTCAAGGTTTTTATATTGAGGTTTCAAGAAGAAAAGCAAAAGTTCTTCTTTGTTTAAGAAATGAAAAACAAAACGTTGAAGAAAGTGAGTGAAAAATCTTTGTGTGGTTTTATAGAGAAAAGGAAAAGCGGAAAGAAAGGTGGAATGGAAACAGTGATATTTGAGAAAAGAATGTTTCAAGAAAAGGTTTTGAAAGTACTTTTAGCAAGAAAAGTCATGACTAACTAACATTCTAATCTACTAACTTACTATTCTCATTGGGTGATGCATGCCTCATATTGATTCATCGGCAATAGTATGTCTTGCTTTATCAAGTCCATGTATTGTCCCATATCGAAAATGTGTTCTCATCTAGGGTTGGCTAGTTACCTCCTTGAATCATTCGCTCCCTAACTAGATTTTTCAATAATGGAACAAGGATAGTCAATCTTAGGTGTGCTAAGCAAAAATGCAAGATTCATAAGTCCATCAAAGCTATAACAAAGCTAGCATTAGATAAGAAACTTGTACAATAGTCATTAGCATAATGAAATGATCCATCTTCATGTTCCATCAAAGCACTTGTTCTAAAGACAAGGCTCTGAGTGAGGCTCACATGAATCATATGGAGGGTGTACAAAGCATTTACTAAGAATGAAAATAACTCATCTTTATTGGGGATAAAAGAGACTTGTAAACTGCAAGACTAAAAATAAAGCATCCAATGATTCATATGAGTTAGCAATCACCCAAGAGTTAGTAGTTAGTAGAGTTAGAAGTTAGTAAGTCATGTTAATGAGTTAGCTAGACATGAAAATAAAGAACAAGCAACAATTCATTGTAGAAAGTAAATACAAGAAGGTAAAAGCTTGAAGAAGAAAATGCACTAGAAAAAGAAAAGTTTGGAAGAATGGAAGATTAATCCTTGTATTGAGTTGTCACCTTCTCTAATTACAATGATTTCTCACCCTCTCTCTCTTTTCTGGATTCTAGAAGGAGAAAAGGAAAATTACATAAGAGACTAAAGAAAAACCTAGAGAAATCCTAACAATTTCTCTAACAAAAGAATGCTATTCTCTCCTCTTTGATTACAGAGGCCCTAGGGGTCTATTTATAGCCTTCAGGAGATGAGGCCTTCCCACCATAACCGTTGGATCAAGAGCTTGATCAACGGCCAAAGGACTGCCGCGGATCCGCGGCCGGAGCCGCGTTTCCGCGGCAGAATCTTGGCCGTTGCGCCAACGAATTCTCTTCCATTCTGTTATGGCTCGTGTGCCCGGCTGGATCTTCTAGAAAGTGGAGAATATGCTTGGGATCCATTCAGATCTGGGCTTTCTTCTTGTAGGCTTCTAAATTAATCTTTTAATTCCCTTAAAAATCATGATTGTTGGGCCTTCTTCTCCATTAATGTTGGACCTGAAAAAAGAGAGAGAAAAGCAATAAAAATCTCATATTTATTCACATAAAGCATAGTATGGTAGTGTAAAATGATGCATAAATGAACTCCAATCAGTATGCGTTTACATGTTACTCTTATCATTTTATATGACTTTCTGTTATATTTTACTAGTTTGACTACTTGTATTACTTCATGAGACATCAATAATTGTTCACTTTATTTGTGTAGTTGATATGTGCTTGTATCAATATCATTTCATGTGTATGTAGTTCATCGTTGTTGGTTTAGGCTTAGTATTGGAACATCTTGGACTGTGACTCGATTCGATTTATTGATTTGCTAGTTTAGTTCATTTTTTAGCACCAGACGTATATGGACTGGTATTCGGACATGGAGATACTAGACTTATATCATTTCATGTACAGATGATTACCGTTTCGAATTCAGACTAATTGTAAAGGAACTTGGACTGTAATTAGATTTGATCTTTAGATGATTGGTTTGTGATTGTGATTAGAAATATATATTTTAGGTGGAGTATTATCAGCCTTGATATTTAATTGGTGATTATTTAGATAAGAATTAATTTGGATAATAAGGACGATTTAGTTATGATCTTACTTTATTAAGGGATTAGAATTCTTAATGCTTGGATCGGTATATGGACTTATTTAGAGTTGGAATTGATTTGGGATTTACACTTTTTTATTAGATCTTGATTAGTGTTTTGATGTGATTAATTTAGTTGGATTTATAGTTGTGATTACTTTTTGATTTTACCCTGATTATACTATTTGTGTATTGATGATCCTGCTGATGATAAATTATCAGACGTAGAGACATCTTAGATTCCATATTGCTAGAGGAATAGACATTGGTTGGTTGACCTGGTCTGGTGGATTGTTAGATATATATACTTGATATGTTACTTGAGTTTTGGGATCCTGTGATTGACCTTGATAGAATTGAGAGTATGTGATGATCTTGATCGGATTAGAGTGTGAGGATTTGATTAGATGTATCAGAACATGTAGTATTGCAGTTATTGAGATTCAGATATATCGATGACTTGAGGATTAGAGTAGATTGATATGATGAGAGAACTGGTTATTAATTTATTACACTTGTGGGTTACTGTACCGAATTACTTTGACATGGATTGATACTTGTTGTTCATGATGATTGTATTGAACTATAAGTTGATGGATCAGTTACTATTGTATCTTAGTACAGATGGATGAGATATTGAACATTTCTAGATGAGATTGTCTATTGAGCAGTATCTGAATTTACTTTGTATTGATTCATGTTATTGAAAGTTACTGAGAAAATAGTGTCAGACCGTAACACATGCATTGTTTTACTGTTCTACTGTTTACACGGTAATATTATCCACATTATTATTGTTATATCATTGATATTGTTGTTGTCACCGTATCATCCCAGTAATCGAAATAACATGGATATTGATTGATCTAAATAATAATGTAATTGAACAACATACAACGAAATTGGGAAATTTTAGAGAAGAGATAGCGTATGTATTTTGGGTGGACCTAGGATACAGGTTACGCAACCGAGATACAGTTCCACTGCTGGTTCCGGGGGATGATTGACATCCCGTATTGTTCATATTGTTGTTGTTATTGTTATTGACTACCTAGCAGTATGACCTGATTCAGCGCCAGATGATTGGGCCATGGTTCCGGGTATGTACGGAACCTACCTAAAACATGGACAATGTCTCTAACCAATCAATTTCAATAACTTAGGACCCTGATTGATACGTGTAGTTAGCGTAGTATGAGATGCGTCTATTACAGGTGGCAATTGGTGTTCACTGACATAATAAATAATAATGAACTGTTTATAGTGTATTGTGACTAACCGTAATCACTTACTGTGCATATATAAACTATGATAGACATATGATTGTACATATGACTGGATTGTATACCAGACTAGTGACATACGCTAGATTATACATCTTAAGATTAGTTGTTTTCTTTTATCATGATATCAGTTATATATCATTCATAGCTTTGTTTTTTATATTGATTATTCTGTTAACTTTTATTTCAGTTATCATATTGTTATTGTTTAATTGTTTTTATGCACGAGCACATTTCTCTTTACACACTCATTAGGTCGCTTCTGACGACCCTGGATTTGCACGTCCAGAATTTTTTTGGACACCTTCTTATATTATTTAGGTGTTCATGTGATCGTATGCTTCGCGAGGAGTTAGAGTTTCTCTCCTTTTGATTCTGGTATTCTTTCCTCTTTTTATTCTTGTTTCTATACTTTTCTTGATTCATGTATATCAGATTCAGTCTTTATTCCAGTTCTTTCTATATGATATCATGCGTGGATACTTATATGTGATATTGCAGTGGTCATTGATTTATTATAGTTTAGATTTATAACTTGTTCAGGTTACTTTAGGCTTATCCTGTATACATGGAGAATTTTTCACGCGTATATATATCGCCGACTCTTGTCGCAACCCGTTTCCACGTATTTTGGGAAATGGGGCGTGACAGGCTTTTCTTGGTGTCAGAGCCAGGTTTACTCAAGAAGGACCTAATTCTTACCGGTGACTTGGAACAAGTTATATTGACATTGCAATATACATATACTATCCATATGATAATATTGACTCCGTTTGAAATTGATCGTCCTCCCTTTTGAAATCCATATCTTAAATTTTTGATATTCTTGATTCTGACTCTTTTTAAAGTATTCTTGGTTTCATCTTGATTCTTATCCTTCTTTCCGATTCTATTTTCCTGATTCATCTCCTGAGCTTGATCACTTCATGTTGGAGCTGGTAGCAAAGATCAGAGTGGTGCAGCGGAAGCGTTGTGGATTCATGATATTCTGAGAAGTGACTTGGAAGTTTGTTTATTTTTTCCTTAACTTGATTTCTATCATTCCTTGCATTACTGAAATTTTGAAGACGAAATTTTTTTTTATATAAGGTGGATAGAATGTAATATCCCTAGTTAATAATATGGTATTTTTTATCTAATTATTCATTTTGTTTTACTGGTTATTTTATTATTATTTGTTAACTTGATTTATAGTTATTATTATTAAATATACAAATTATTTTTAGTGTTATTGTTATTATTGTTATTATTATTGTTAATTATCATTATAGGTATTAATAGTTTTGTTATTTTAATTATAATCATTGTTGTTGATATATTGTTGTCGTTATTATTATTATGGTTATGGCTAATTACCTTTATTACTACTATTATTAATTGTATTATTATTGTTATTGTTAATTACTATTATTGGTGTTTATTATTATTTTTATTGTTATTATTATTACTATTATTTATTATTGTTACCATTATTTATTATTATTTGTTTTTGTAGTAGTATCTTCCTTCCCTTGATTCCAATCCATTACCCTTAGCATAAGCCATTGTCTATACCCAATCCTATACCCATTAGCTTCTGAACCCGCGACCCTATAACCCAAACCCATTATATTTACCTATATAATCTCTTAATCCCCTAACTTAATCCTAATCATAATTTCTCCTCCTTCCCCCTTGGCCGCTGTGGGTTCTCCCTTCCGCCGATCGCGCGAGGCCACCACATTTCCATAACCCACATGTCTTCCTCTCGGCCTGGAGACCTCCATGGCTGAGCACAACCCCACGGAACCGCTCTCCGGCCAACCCCAACTCGCCGTAGACCGCCGTGAGCCGTCCACCACAGCCCGACGTACCCATCCTCCACTTTGGCGCTCTCCGTCAGCCCAATCCTCCATGGCTACACCCTGCATACTATCTAGCGCGCAAGCACCAGCCCGGATCCCCTCCACACAGTGCCAAGTGCACCTTCCCCCTCCCTCTCCGGCGGATCGCGGCACACATATGAGAGCTTCTCCCTCCTTTGGCCGAGCTCGAGTATAGCCATGCTACCCTTCCTTCAACAGCAACACCTTCACTCCCCCTCCATGTTGCCGTGCTTTCTGCCACAGCACCAACAACCCCTCCCATCCTCCTCCTCGGGGCCTCTTCGGCAGCCGCAACAACTCCACAACAGCGCACTTCCATCTCCAGGCTGCCATCATCCATGCAGCAGCCCTACATCACCCTGGAGCAACGCCAACCCGCCACAGCCGTGGCATCTTCTCCACAGCTCGAAGCTCCCAAGCCAGGGCAACCTAGCGTCCAAGCCGTCTGCCACCTTTCCTTGGGTGCCTCTCTTCTATGGAGCTCCGCGGCGTTGCCGGCAGGCTTCTCTCCATCTCCGAGATCACCACCGCCATCACCGGATCTCCGTCGGTCTCCGTCGGCCTCCATCGGCATGTTGGAGCCTCCCCATAGCTGGAGCTTCTCTCTCTCACTCTTTACATTTATTTGTGTATGGGTGAGTCTACTTCTCTCTCTGCATGTCTCTTTATCTCCTTGTATTTATGAATAAGTGTGTATGTTTCTAATTATAAGTGTTTTGTGAGTGTGTGTGTCTAAATATTTATATGTGTATGTTATAGGTTTAATTAATTGTTGTAGGCTATCTAAAATCACTGAAGACAAGTCATCCAAAAGCAGAATCCAAACTCCAGATGCAACGCTAATCATCGCCACCAAGACGCGAGGGTTGAAACCCGCGTCTCAGCAGCACTGCAAGGACCAAGACGCGAGGGTTGAAACCCACGTCTCAGCATTATTGCAGTAGCAAGACGTGAGGCTTGAAACCCGCGTCTTAGCAGCACTGCAAGGACCAAGACGCGAGAGTTGAAACCCACGTCTCAGCATTATTGCAGTAGCAAGACGCGAGGCTCGAAACCCGCGTCTTAGTTATAACTACCCTCATTACTGGGTCAATTACTGCCCACGTAATGAGGAAGTTAATCCTCATTATGGAGTATTTTTAGGGGACACGTTCACACTCTAAAACTTCTATAAATAGCCCAGTTTGCTGTGGGGGGGAAAGATCGAAAAGAATGGGAAGGAAAAAGGAAAGAGAGAGTTCAACTCTTCTAACAACTTGTTGCGTACAAGTTAGTTTTTTCCTACAATCTCTTTGAGATTCCTGTCGTGGAGTTCGACCAGGTAAAATATGAAGAGTTCCTCTCTTCCGGCTCCAAAAGCCCTAAGGCGCGGGTCTACAACAAAGTCTCCTCGGGTACTTGCTCTCGAGTCTGCTCTGAGATCCCCTCAGATGCGACTGACAAGAAGGATGTCGTGGCTAATCACATCATGCGTAACACCCGCGTCAATGTCTCCCAGGAGACCCGCGTGGTTAACGTTGCTGATGTTCAACCCGTCCATCCCCTTCCTCAGCGCCAAGTTACCGGGGGTTCCCATCAACCCATACGACGTAACCGGAATGCTGAGCAGCGACAGAGATGGCGTGCGTGTCAACTACGAGCTGGAACAATTGTCTTCCCAACAGAGGTAGGACGCGAGGTTCAAGCCCGCGACCCTTCTGAACCATGTCAGACACGTGAAGTCCGCGTTTGGAAACCTAAACGTGAGGTTCACCAAACTCGCGTTTCTGAAGCTCCGCTTCCCAAACGCCACAAGTAGCAACGTGAGGTTCGTGCTCCTCATCCAAGATACAAGACCCGCGCCTTTACATTTATACGCAGGACCCAGAAGGCCTGCGTTTCTCAAGCATCTCTACCCAGATGCGACAATCGGTAATGCGAGAGTCGCGTCTCTTCTCAGCAGAGGCACAAGACTCGCGTTTCAGAACCAAAACGCGAGAGCTGCGTTCATTTTACAGGACGTGAGCTCCGCGTCTTAGAACCTTGCGTCTCAGCTTTGCGCAGCAAGAATAGCTCTCAGAAGCTGAAAAGCCCTCGACAATCTGAGGCTAATCTCTTCGATCCCCCTCCCACGGACCTAAGAGATTATTTGATAAAGAAGAGGAATGCTAATTTGATCACTCCATCGTGTTGCTGTGAACGGCTTATCAAGGCAATGCTCTCTGAGTGCCGTTGCAATTCACATGCGAGCCGACAGTCGATATCCAGACAGTCGACCCTAACTTCCCGATCTGCCAAAAGATATCGCTCCCACAGGAGGAGGACCTGCTCTGACATAGAGTACCCTGAAACCACTACAAACATGGCAAGCAGAAGTAGGGAAAAACAACCAGTGGTCAGCTCTGATGATTCTGACACGGAACCAGAAGGAGTGTATCGGCACACTCGCACTCGGACTGGAGCGATTGCCCCGATCAATTGCAGTGCCCTGGCTCGGGGCATCGAAGTAAATGACTCACATTCCGCTGTTGCAGAGTCACAAGCTTCGAACTCTTCCATAGAGAAGGAAGCCTTCATATACATAACAAATACTCCTGAGGAGACGGCCAGGCACTTTGAGCAACAAGCCCAGGTCCAGAGGGAACAATTTGAGATGATTTGTGCTCAATAAGAATCCATCGATTCCCTCAAACTGATGTTGGCACAATTGCTTGAAGATAAGAGGAAGTCAACAGACAAAACCTCCTCTAAAAAGTCTAAAGGCAAACGAAAGGAAGGAGAAAGCTCATCTTCAGAGCATATCGATGAGAAACAGCAATCTACTTCTGAGTCGTCTAAATCCTCATCTAAGGGGGAAGGCAACTCGGACCATGGAAGGATTCATTCTAAGAGAATGAGTCAATTGGAGTAACGTCTCGAGGCCCTTACTAATCGGAAAGGCCTCCAAGAAGCAGGAGTGGTCCGGCCATATCCGACCGAGTGGGACCTTGTCCCGTACCCCCCCAAGTTCAAAGCTCCAACCCTACAACCATTTGACGGTAAAGGGTCACCGAACCAACATATCTACTACTTCAAATCTCAGACGGGTAATGTGGTAGATAATGATGCCATCTTGGCACGTTTGTTCATCGGCACTTTAAAAGGGCTTGCCTTTGAATGGTTCATGAAGCTCCCGGAAAATTCTATTAAAAATTGGAGTGATCTGGAGAAGCTTTTCCTAACACGCTTTTTTGAAGACGACTCAGAGATTACAATGCCTACTCTTTTGGCCACAAAGCAGCGAAAGGGGGAGTCAGTCAAATCATTTGTAGAAAGATTTCAGAATATGGCACTCTGATGTCCTAGCGGTATGACTCAGGCCACTCTGGTAGAAACATGCCGCCACAATCTACAAACGTCGCTCCTCGCCCAAATAGGAGTTGCCAAAAGCCGCACCTGAAAGCAATTGATCCAGAAGGTGAACAGGCTGAAGAAATTATCGCCAGGGTTAGGGTAGAAGAAAATAAACCCAGACCCGAAAGGTCGACAAGGCGCACGCCAGAAACATCTTTTCCACCAAAAAGGAAAGATAACTTGGCGACTGAGACAAAATCCCCTGCCAAACCTCAGCCAGTCAAGGGAAGTGGCTCTTCAAGTCAGCCACGCGCCAATAAACAGTATTCCTTCAAAGACGAACATGTTGATTCCTTGTTCAGTTACTCAACAAGAGCAACAGATTGAAGCTTCCTGAAGCGAGACGTCCTGAAGAAGTCGGTAAAACTGACAATCCTAACTACTGCCTGTATCATAGGATGCTAGGACATCCCACCAAGAGCTGTTATGTCTTCAAAGACATCCTTCAGGCTCTAATTGATGTAGAGATACTAAAACTCTGTCCAGAGCAGAAGAAAGTGATGGCTAATATGATATCATTCCTCCAGTTTGGAAGACAGCCTCCAGCGCCCTCCGGAGTAGTTCCAATCCCGAAAGAGGAACTAAGAATGATCAATATGGACCCTCACCATCAACAAGAGAAGGGTCTTGTACCTGTCTCCACACCTCAAGGGAAAGTTATGAGGGTTCATCCCGACCTTGTGGACGGCCAGCAATGGGCCATTACTAGCAGAAGGTCCAAAGGCAAGGCGAAAGCTTCATCCTGTAAAGTGGTGTGTACTTCTTCCCAAGAAGCAGAAACGGATGTTCCTTCACTAACTGATTCAGAAGAAGAAACAATAGTTCTCGTTGCAGAGCCTAATCAACTACTCGTGGCAGAAACTCATTCGGGTCAGTCATATATAAAAAAGTATGACGAAATAGTGGCAACCCCCCTAAACCACTACAGAGTCAGCCAAACCCTCCACGAAACAACTGGTGGAGAAGCAGAAAGAGCTTCGATTTTCTAAAGCCCTCCCAAAGGATAACGCGGAAGGATCCACAACACCTTACCGCTTTGACGTCCTGGCTCAACTGGCCAATATCCCGGCCCGAATCACTCTTTATGAGCTCCTGAGGCTATCAAAGTCAACCAGAGAAGCTTTGAGAGAGGCCCTAGCTAATGCCGAGGTCTTCATGACCCAGATACCCGCTGGACTACAGGAATAAGATGTAGAGGATTGTCTCCATGCCTCCCAAAATGCTCCATGCATCACCTTCACGGCAGATGATATGCAGGTTAAAGGGAAACATGATCGACCCCTATACTTCACAGGGTATATTGGATCGTCTGAAGTAAGCCGCATTCAGGTAGATCCAGGATCCGCATTGAGCATTATCCCTCGCTGGGTCATGCAACATTTAGGGATTCCTACTCACCGATTGAGCGCCACCTAGACTACCATTAATGGTTTCAATGCCAATGGTACAGGCTCAATGGGGAAGATCAAGCTCAAATGCCAAATTGGGGATTTAAAGTCTGAAGTGACGTGCTATGTGATCGATGCTGATACTTCATATAATTTGCTTCTTGGACGACCATGGATTCATCGTAATTCCATCATCCCCTCCACTCTCCATCAAGTTATGAAATACATCGACGGAAGTGGGAAGATACGAACGTTGATTGCTGAAAGGCATCCGTTCAAGGGGGTAGAGAACTATTTCACAGACTCTCTCCTGTACCAGGACTCTCTGGGAACAAACGAGAACCTACAGCAAGAGGAACCAGACTCTGGTAATGAAGCTGACACCGAGCCAGAGGTGGAAGAAGAGTGCATGTGGGAGTTAGATCCACTGGTAACGAGCATTAATAAGCTCGATGTTAATAACACCGCCAATGATGTAGGCGGGTGGTATATTAATGAAGAGTTAAATTTGGCTTACTTTTCTGTGTTCGCTTCTGATTCGGTGCCATCAGACACTAGTACCAAAGTGGATAATGACCCCTGGTCGGCAATGGATGCTTTGACATCATTGCATGTACCAGTGAAGTCATCCTTCGAAACGTACCAAGATGTTGGTGATGCGTAAGAATCAGTATTCATGGTCCCAGCAAGACGCAAAGGCCAAAAACCAATCCTTTTCGGACAAATCAAGTCCGAACTGATGTCTCGTGAAGAGTCAGAAAGCGAGAATGAACCTCCTCAGTTCATCCATTATGAGCCAAATGTACTTAGAATGATGGAAAGCATGGGGTATGATCTAACAAAAAGTCTTGGGTTGAACTTCGGCAAAGGAAGAAGAACACTGCTCCGGTCTTTCATTCGAAAGGGAAATCCCCTGATTATTACCATCGAACTCGTAGGGATTTGGGTTATGTGTCAACCCCAATTCCGTAAGCCTCTGAGTCTGAAGAGTCACTATACCATGACTATTCATTTGGCACATCATCGTGGGACTCAGATGTTAGTATTGGCAACCTCTTTGGAGAACTTTCAGTATATATGGTTTCAGCGAGCCAACTGGAAGACAGAGGTGAAGAAATGATCCAGTCTGATGCAGATCCTTAGATCAAATACCTAAATACTCTCTAGGATATGCGCTTTGAACAGCGCGAGCCACCTACAGAGGATAAAGTTGCCCAGATTAATCTGGGAGATGAGGCTAATCCTAAGCCCATCTTTATAAGCGAAAGCCTATCATCCTCCGAGAAAGAAGATTTAATATCTCTTATGCGAGAGTATATAGATGTTTTTTCTTGGAACTACAAGGACATGCCTAGGCTTGATTCTCGAGTGGCTATGCATCGCCTTAACATTAATTCAGACGTGAAGCCAGTCAAACAACAGCAGCGATGGTTCCGTCCAGAAATAATAAAAGCAATCCAGTCAGAAGTCAAAAAACTCATAGACTCTGGCTTCATTAGGGAAGAGCAACATCCTGATTGGGTAGCCAATATCGTCCCCGTTGCCAAAAAGAACGGAAAGATCTGAATTTGTATTGATTTTCGTGACCTAAATGAGGCCTGCCCAAAGACAAATTTTCTCTCCCAATCACAGATGTCATGATTGATTCTCAGGATATAATCAAATCAAAATGTATCCTGATGATGAAAAACATACTTCTTTCAGGACACCACTGGGTATACTGCTATACTGTCATGCCCTTTGGACTGAAGAATGCGGGGTCCACATATCAGAGAGTTATGAATGCAATTTTACACGAGCACATGCGTAAAACAGTGGAATGCTATGTTGATGACATTGCAGTGAAAAGCCGCACCAAAGGTGATCACATAACCGATCTGAAGACAATCTTCGAAATCATGCGGGCACACCAGTTGAAGATGAACCCCACCAAATCCTTCCTGGGGGTGACCAGCGGCAAATTTCTAGGGTTTGTGGTAACTCCCACAGGAATTCATTTAGACCCAGAAAAAGTTCGCGCTATCTAGGAGATGCAACCTCTAAGGAACCTCAGAGAGCGTAGGGGATTGCAAGGACGACTGGCATACATCCGAAAGTTTATCTCAAACCTCTCTGAAAGATGCCAACCCTTTACCAAATTGATGAAAAAGGGTGTCTCATTCATTTGGGATGATGCTTGCCAACAAGCATTCAAGGAGATCAAACGATACCTCACGGAACCACTGGTCCTTGCAGCTCCGGTGTCTAGAAAACCTTTCCTGATATATGTCCGAGCAATGGATCATTCCCTAGGAGCTTTACTAGCCTAAAATAATGATAAGGATACGAACAAGCAATCTATTATCTGAGTAGGACTATGATCGGGGCCGAACATTGATGCAACCCGATCGAAAAGGAATGTTTGGCATTAGTGTTCGCTGTCCAGAAAATGCGACACTACTTGGTGGGCCAGACTATAAACGTCATATCAATGGTTAACCCTTTGAGGTTGCTCATAACAAAGCCATCGTCATTAAACGGTCGATTGGCAAAATGGGCCATACTGCTATCCCAATATGAAATGCGTTTTTTACCACAAAAAGCTGTGAAGGGACAAGCGGTGGCGAATTTCCTGGTTGAGCATCCAGATCCTAGGGCAACCGAACTTTACGAGGATCTCCCAGACGAGATTGCTGAAGTTTGTCTGACCCAGACATCTTTTAAAAGACAAGTGTGGCGACTCTTCTTCGACGGTGCATCAAGAACAAGTCCGCAAGGGCATGTCATAGCTGGAGTGGGGATAGTACTCGTCTCTCCACAGGACTTTGTGATTCCTTGAGCTTTCTCATTGACCGAGCCTTGCTCCAATAACGTAACAGAATACAATGCCCTCTTGATTGGAATGCAAATCGCCGATGAGATTGGCGTTAAAAATCTCGAGGCATACGGTGACTCTAAACTCATCGTTAACCAAGTTCGCGGGGAGTACAAAGTCAGACATGAAGACTTAATACCCTATTACAACGCAACTATCTCTATGGCCGAAAAGTTTAGAAACTTTTACATCGACTACGTACCATGCCAGCAAAATACGCATGCAGATGCGCTGGCATCTCTCGCTGCTTCTTTAGCCCTTCCAGCTGGAGTAATAGAGAAAATACTTGTTTACAGCCACGACTTGTATTGCCCAAGATTTGCTTTTGAAGATTACCAAAAGCCGACAGGAGATTGTCAAGTCAAAGAAACTCTTGAGTCGTCAGCCGGTCCATAGCCTAGGGATTGGCGATTCCCTTACATTGACTATGCCTTGTACGACATTCTCCCTGATGATCCCAAAGAAGCGGCTGCCATTAGAAGGAAAGCCCCTAAATTCTATTATAATGCGGTCACGCGAACACTGTATCGTCGATCGCATGACGGGATCTTTCTCCGCTATCTATCACGAAAAGAGGTGCAGGAGGTACTCAAAGAAGCACATGACGGCGTGTGTGGAGCTCATTAACCAGGTACAAAGCTTGGGGATCGACTCCGAAGATTAGGATATTATTGGCCCAGGATGATCCCTGACACCATCACTTATGCCAAACGATGTCACGCCTGCCAAGTCCATGGTGATTTTATCCATCAAGCACCAGGGTATCTTCGCTCTACAACTTCTACCTGGCCATTTGAGATGTGAGGGATGGACGTAGTTGGCCCTATAAGCCCGCCATCATCCAAAGGACACCGGTTCATCTTAGCCATAACCGATTACTTCTCTAAATGGGCCGAAGCTATCCCTTTGAGGGAGGTAAAGACCTTTGATGTAATCAAATTCGTTAAACATCACGTCATCTACCGTTTTGGTGTACCCCGGCGAATTGTCCATGACAATGGACCCCAGTTCGTCAGTCAGGCTTTTCAGAGGTTCTACAACAAGTTCAGGATCCAGAGTGTGTCCTCAACAGCATACTACCCAGCCGCTAACGGCCTTACAGAAACTTTCAACAAGACTATTGGCAAGCTTCTTAAGAAATTTGTCTCGAAAAGCCAACGTGATATGGACGACAAATTAGGTGAATGCTTATAGGCCTATCGCACGACAATTCGAACCCCAACGAAAGCTACAACATTCTCTTTGGTATATGGGTGTGAAGCTGTACTTCCATTAGAAATTCAAATTTCATCTCTACGTGTCGCCCTGACAGCAGAGATGACAAATGAGGAGAAGCATCGACTGCGACTCTAAGAACTGAAGGCTTTAGACGATAAACGTCTGCAAGTCCAGCAGCAAATTGAGCTCTACCAAGCTCGAATTACTAGAGCCTTCAACAAGAAAGTTAAGGAGCGAACTTTCAAGAAAGGTGACCTTCTCTTAGCTGTCAGAAGACCCCTAGTAATGACACATAAGACAAAAGGAAAATTCCAACCCAAATGGGAAGGACCATTTGTAGTGGAGTCAGTCTACTCAAATGGAGCATATCGCCTCATAACCTCAAGCGGTGATACACTAATGATGCCAATCAACGGCAGATTCTTGAAGAAATACTACCCTTGATAGCACTCTTCCTCCGATCAAGTTAATATTACATCTCTGATCACGATCCAAAAAGAGCTTCTTTCTTTTACTAGATCACATCACAGTAGATCAGTGTCAAACTAATTAAGCACTGGCTGCATCATGATGCATGATGTAAATATTGAGAAAGAAACAAAATGCGAAACTTGGCTTTTAGTATTAGCTACTCTCTTGATTAATATCTGAAGTCTCCGACGGCTAAGGATAGAGGAAAATGTTGGCTTTTAAGCCCAACATAAGTCTTCAACAACTCATCATACTGAGGGGAATAGCATGGCTAGCCCAACTCAAACGGTAGTTGGCAAAGACACACCAAATCCGTTGATGGCTGGGGGTTTGCTAAAAATCCTAGTGGATTTGATTCCACTCTTTCCTCCAAAATCCCTTACCAATTCTCATCCACAGAATGGTAGGTCTACAAAATACAATCATTGCTACGTTAATATTATACCTTTGGCAATGAAAAATTTCAATACTCTCTAGCGAGTACAAACTTTATTTGTCTCTCCTCTACATGGAAAAGCAAGTCTTCGAATTTGTTAAGTTAACATTACAAACATTTCAAACTTCACTTGTCAATTCTCATCAATAGAATGACAAATCCTCAAAATTGCTCATATCGCAAATCCACTACTGTCAGGTAACAATACACCTCTGACAAATTACTGTTAAGTTTAACACTACACTTCTAACAGCGATTGAGTTGCTGCCAAGTTAGATATTAAATCTCTGACAGTTACTTTTCCTCAAGCTTCCATATCAAAGCTGAGATGAGTGATGCTAAGTTTAACATCACACTTCTAGCATCCAGTTCATTGCTAAGTTCAACAATACACCTATGGCCATGACTTTCCCTCGGGCTTCCTTGTCAAAGTCGAGATGACTAATGCCAAGTTCAAAGTTACATCTCTAGCATTACCCTCACTGCCAAGTTAAACATTACACCTATGACAGTGACACTTTTAGTTTTTCCAAATGAAGCTGAAACACTCTTAAGTTAAGTTAATATCACACCTCTGACTCACACCCTTGTCAAGTTAACATCACACTTCTGACAAGATTTAATTCAACCCGTTAAGTTAATATCACACTTCTAACGGTAAAGGTTCTCCTAGATTCCCCGCGAGTCTAGTCTCACTTGTTATTCTTGTCAAAAGAATAACAAGTCCACTTAAAAATATTGTTAGGTTAACATTACACCGTTAACAGTGTTTTCATTAAATCCCCAGCTGGGTCTTAGTTAAGTTAATACCAAACCTCTGATGAAAACTCATCCTCCGTGGGGGTACAAATTCCACTTGTCATTCTCATTTATAGATTGACAGGTCCATAAGAACCATCTTATTCATGTCAAGTTAATATCACACCTCTGACGGCATTCCTAAATTCCTGAAACAGGATTTTTCCCAAATTTTGACTCGTTAAGATTATCACATATTTTTAGGAAGTCAAAGATCCTTTACTTCTATTTGTCTAATTTTCAATTCGAAAAAGGAATTCAAGACAATAGAAGAAGACAAGAAAAAGTGTCGCTTTTATTTTTATTCAAATATATGAAAGTGATACAAGACGCTCTCTTATACAATAAGATTGGGTGTTACAATAAAGGAGTACAAAGAAGTTCCTCTCTCTCAGTAAAAGGTTGTACTCACTCCTTAAGGTATTATACTACTCCAAATACAAGATGTTTGGAAGAGCGCCGAAGAAGGGCTGAGCACTGTTGAGATGATCGGATGCTGGTCACAACATGATGCATGATGTAAACATTGAAGGAGCCCATCGCCAACCAAGAACAATGGTGTTTCTTGAGGTCGAAATACAGCAGAACCTTCTGATTCCACCCGATCAACTGGTGTGGGCCATGATCCTCCGTTGATGAATATCTCCACCACCAGAAAGTCATCTAATGAGCATGGGTTTTTCGTCGATGTCACTTCTTAGGGGTAAGTTGGTGAAGGGAGGATCCGAGACCTTACAGGTGACGTCCTCTTTTTCGTGACCTGCAAGAGGACCATACCCACCACCATACTCACTGTGACCATGACAAACCCGGGGCACTACCGGTGCATCATATCCAATAAGGTCTTGACGGATGTCATCAGTCGCGCAAATCCTCCTCGCACATGAATAGGAGCCTTGATTTCTCTAGTGCTCAACCATCAAACAAGTTCGCTGGTTGAAGTATTCTCCCAATGGCCCATCGAAGATGCAAAAGACTGACTAAAACTGCCTACAAGAAATAAAACCAGAAGGTTAAAATTCTGTTAAGACAGAAACAGAAAAGCTGAAGGGCAAACGCGATTTTAGTGGTAAACTTCAGATGCGGGGATGACCGGTGCAGAAGGCCTAAAATTCTGTTAAGTCAGAAACTGATAAGTTTAGGGGCGGACGCGTTGAAGTTGTGGACTTCAGACGCGCACAGATCTGAACGCGGTCTGGTTTCAGCCCCGCGTCTAAAATACGAGACGCAAGGTAGACCAGATGCAGAAGTCGCCACACCCGCATTTGAGAAACAGGAGTTGCCACATCCAAGTCCAAGGGCCTCGAAAGAATTAAGATTCTTTAAATCAAGAACCTCAAACGCGGGCTTTGTGTACAAAGCTCGCGTCTCAAGATCCAAGTACAGAGTTCATCACACTCGCATTCAAAGGATTTTAAGTTAAAATCTAAAGTCAATCGACTCGTGCTTCATTAAGAAGCTTGAAAGACGCGACTTTCGAATAACGGGCGCATTAGTCAGATTCCTGGAGAAAGATCAAGAGATCGACTCTCTTTGAGAGGCAAGAAAACAGAAAGTCAGTGGGATTGAGTATTTCATGGCAACAAGTGATTCTTACCCAAGGAGAACCCTCTAGAGGTTGAACTTTATGCATCAAGGCGCGGCCGGTAAAAGCACTTAAGGCGATGCTTTTTGATCTTGAAATCACTTGACAGTGATAATCTTTGGAAAAGATTAAAGGAAAGCATAAAAACTTTGAGTTCAGAAAGCATTGAAGCTTCGAGTTCTTGCTGTTCATTGGAACACATCCCTTTGAAGGGAAGAAGGACAAGTCAAGACGAAGACCCTCAGAGCGCATGCTCTTAAGGGAAGCAGTCTAAGCAATGGACTGTTAAGGGAATGAGTCCTATTTATAGGCAAGCCATGAGGCTTACAATTAATGGCGTAAAAATTAAAGCCATCATCCTTAATTCTTGCACGAACCTCAAAGCCTAATAAGGAGCTGACGCGTGGATTGCCGCTTCAGGAAACATCGGAGGACACAAGTCCCCAATCGTCAACGCCGACTTTGCATTTAAGATCCAACCAGATCTTTAAGACGGACTGCATGTGACGCTTAGGAGGCTGCGTCAGGCGCAGACTCAATGGTCGCGTCCTGAAACCTGCGTCCTTTCATGAACCCGAAGGCTGCGTTCTTTTCATCCCTACTGAAGGATCCACAACCGCGTCTTTTGGAGTGATTCAGAGCCGCGCCTCCTCAGCGAATTGAGTCCACCTTCCATGACTATTCAGGGATTGTGTTGTGTCTTGAATTCACGCCAACTCACAAGACTTAAAAGCTCGCGCCCTGAGGTCTGCGTCCTCAACAACCAGCGGAGACCCACGCGTCATTCTCGAGGAGCCCAGAGCTGCGCCTCCACAGTGATATGAACGTCACAGCTCCATCATAAACTCAGCACAGTCCGAGTCTGCGCCCTATCAAGGGACCAGAACTGCGTCTCTATTGAGCCAGTGCCGTGTCCCCATCAACTAGCTGAGATCTATGCGTCAGTCTTAAGGAGCCTAAGACCGCGTCTCCACTACATCCTGAATGCTGCATCCTGACAGAATCAAGGACCGCGTGCATGGATCCGCGTCCTTCCATAAAGCCGCGTCCTTATCAAAAAGAAAGGTTCGCGTGTCTTCCTTGATGAGCCTGAACGGCATCTCTATTAACGAGTCAGAGTCGCGTCTCCCAGAATCGCGCCTCCCAGAATCGCGTCTCCACTACAAATGAGAGCCGCGCCTCACTCAAGAACTCAGTTCAGCCTGAGTTTATTATTCATGAAAACGATTAAAGACGGTGTTTTCACAAACAGTTAAGGATTACGGTTATGAAAACCGAGTTCATCTACGGCCAGCAAGGATAAAGATGAAGCAAAACTTGGAAGACTTTTATTATTTGATTCAAAAATGATAAAAGTAATACAGACACTCTTATTTGACAAATAGAGTTAAAAAAAGGGGCTGAACAATACAAAAAGGAGAAGGTTAATAATCCTGCTTCGCCAAAGAACGGATTTGTTCTCGGAGGCGATGCATCTCGTGCTGACGTACCCTTTCAGCCTCCACTAGAGTTTGGACCCGCAGCTCCTCCTCAGATAAAAATCTCTTCGTAGCCAGTTGCGCCTGAAAAGACTCCAACTTGGAGGAATGAGCAGAGAGGTTTTCTTGAACCTGTGCCTTGGCATTCTCGAGCTCTTCCAGTTTTTTTCTAGCAGCAACAAGTTTCTGATCGTTGGCCTCAATCAAGGCTTGCGCCCTCGCAATAGTAATCCGAGCAGTGGTGATAACTTGCTCTGCAATCTGGATGACGATTTCAGATTCCCTTGAATCGCCAATCAGTCGTTGGTGGTCAGCTTGGAAATGCTGGAGATGGCGGGCCTCTTCAGCTATTTGTTTCTCCATCTCCTTTCGCTCATGTTCTTGAGTGGCAAGGAGCTTACTCAGTGTCGTTCGAGACTCATCTATTGAGCCAACATTCTCTAGAGTCTTGAGCTCCTTCAGGTGGTTTCCCAGCTGCTCAACCAACATCAGACATGCCCTAGCCTGCGAAGGACTCCCAGTATGACCAATATTCTCGATCTGATTTTCGAGAAGTATTCGGGCAAACTCAAAAGAACTGCCCCCAGAAAGGATCAGGTCAACACAGGACCTCATGGAAGCAAAAAATTGTTGTACCATTTGACGTGCTAGCTCCTCCATGATGTCGTTAGCTGGAGATAACCCTGCTGATGTACTCCCGGACCCCCTTTCCATGACAGGATGAGCGACGGGAACTAGTTCTACTTGCGCAAGGGTAAGGCCAACAACCTGCTCGTCAGACATGGAACAAGTCACCGATACCTCCGGGACAGTTATCGGTGTAGCAGCTTCTAGCGCAACAGAAGTAACAGCAAACTCCACGGCACTGGGTTCCCCGGCCGAAGTTTGAACTGTACTATCTTCTGCACCAATGCTTGTCGCGGGATCCTCTTCTTGAGCCACCCCAGTGCTCTCTGCAAACCACAACATTAAATGTCAGTGGTAACGATAAAAAGAAGGGTATTCAATACATCAGTATTCTCTTACCAACTTGAGGATCTGAAGGTGACAAATCCCTAGATAGGTCATGTGGGAATGAGGCCTCCCCGACCTCGACGGCTGCACTCTCTTGAGGCATTCCAGTAACAGGAGCCTCAAGGCCCTCCTGCTGGGCCAGCTCTTGGATCATCTCCTCGATATGAGAAGAAGTTGTGACTTCACTACCGACAGCCAATCCTGTAGAAGAAAGTCAAAAGGAGGGATTAGAACTCATTCCTAACTTGATGGGGAACCAGTTCAAGAAGACGAAGAAAATACCTTCAGTAGCAGCAATCATTGCTATTGGTGAAGCCGTCACAGGGTCATATCCCTGTATCTCTTCCTCCGAGATATGCGAGAATTTGCTCGTATCAGGAAGAGCGGGTTCATCGCCAAAATTGACTTCTTCGTCAGAATAATATCCATGTTCTTCGGACGACGAAGACGACAGTTCGACACAAGAGGTCTCAGCAATCGAGACCTTACCGCTGAATACCCCAGTCATAGGGCTGGGATCGACAACCCGCGAAGTAGGTATCGAAACACTAGGAGACCCAGGCTGTTGCACCTCTACCTTTCTCCCTTGAGCTGAAGAAGGCCCAGGCTGAGTTGAGACCCCCAGAATCTCAACGTCATCCCTCCCTACCAAGTCAACTTCGGGTCGCTCGACCTCTTCAGCCATGGGGGGCTCACCAGTAAGTTCCCCCTCTTCCAAGATCACGGGGCCCCTGCTGCGTAGACCGCGAGGACGAAGAATGGGGACCTCCTCTGCATCTTCCTCTTCCTCCCTCTGCTCCTCAGCACTAGAAGGAACTACCTTGGGCGTTGAAACTTCAGCCTCTGATTCCCTCTTAGCTTTCTTTGGGATAGGCTCGCCCTTGGAAGCAGAACTGTGGGAACGTTTGGACACATCCTGCCGACTCTTTTTAACAGGCTGCCCCTTGGGTCCTGCTGCCTTTGGTCCTATCCCTGCTTCCCCTCCTGTTTCCTTCTCGGGTGCTTGATATTCGTCCATACCTCGCATACGTTTGTTGGACTCCAACTTGTCCTTATAAGATGCCTTGATGCTCTTAATGCAAGAGATATTTATTCTGAAACCAGGCATCCTATTAGCCAAGGAGTACCAGGTACAGAAGCTGAGGCTGGTATAACAATTAGGCGTCTTGTGAGGAAGGCAGAAAATAGCTTTTGTCCCACCAGCCACGCTGTAGTACCATGCCCGAGCACCTTCAAATAAATTTCCGCTGAAGGAGAGGTTAGCATTGGGGTTGCCGATATACAATTGATCATAGCTGAACTGTCGAGCGAAACGACTGGGCATGTAAGGCTCGATCGTACATGATTCCCTTGCCGGAAGATCAGATATCCAGGCCAAATATTAATCAGCCACCAGAAGACTCCCGATTGCAGCCTTATGAAATCATCTGGTCTCGCAAGATCGGCAAATTTATCTCCATAAGACGCACCAACAATCTCAGGGAAGCAACGGTCGAGATGATAGTTCGAAGCGTTCAGAATACATTTCCGAACATAAAACATGTAATAGCAAGACCAGCTTGAATTTTTCAGCTTCTGCACAAAGAGAACAAAACCTGCAGAAAGAGACACCGCCGTCATCAATGAAGGGCAGTGCATAACGTACCAATCCATCAAGTACATATATGGAAGTTCGATCCTGGGGTTAGGGGTCTTCACTCTCGCCATTCCCTCCGAATTAACCTCTGGCCTGCCCTCGGAGTCAACAACGGCCTCCACTTGGCATAGGCTTTTAACCAGAGCACATAACCCACTTTGAATTCCGGCCACCATTGCTGGAAGGAGGGCGATAGACCTTCCGTAGGCAAGCAAAACTGCCGGGTATATTACATCAGCAACAATTACTTCATATGACAGTGTTGGCACCTCACAATGTTTCAGCCATAGCATGAGGAAGCCTGCCAATAGGGCCCGGTCAGAAATGGGAAAGCGGGCCTGGTGATGAAAACTTTCAAAGACTGTATCAGGTCTGAAAGTATCCTCATTCGACTCAGTAGTGTAAGAGCTTGCAGAGGTATCGATCCTCTCAGCAATTTCCTCGTCAGTGCAAGGGGCCAGACTAGTCACTGGGCTGTCCTTCTCATTTATGCCATTGAACAGATAGCTCACCCAGGATATCTGATTGACACCCCTGTTCCTCCAGGAGGATATTTAGCCGCAGATGTGGAAGTGGCACAGCACTTTCCAATACGTCTCATATACATGAGAATCCTCTTTCTTCAGAAGATGAAGCTCCTCAGAAGTCAGGACGTATTCTTCATAAGGGGCATCTCCCATAGCAAGCCCTGAGACTTCATACAGTTCATGAAGAACGAGCCCCATTTCTCCAACTGGAGTAAAAAATGTGCCTGTCAAAGGGTTATAATGCTCCAGGACACCATAAAAATTGTGGGAACTTTACGGGAGGCCATACTGTACGGCCCTGACCGAGTGATATAGCCCCACCTGCTGCAGCAGAGCCCCGAGCTCAACAAGCACAAATCTAACCATCCTACCCTACCAGAATTTGTTGGTGGAATGAACCCACCCGAGCGGACGAAAGTTGACAGGAAAATTACCCCTAACTTTTATAAACTGGTTGATGAAAGTAGCGCCAAGCTGAGGGGTTTCTCCCTTCGGATACTCAGGCCTAACTAACTCGGGAAATAAACTGAAAACATCTTTCCCATGGTCTGCAGAATATACTTCCTTGGCACCTAATCTGCCAAGAGAGACGCCAGAGACAAACCGGGAAAGATCCCAATCCATTGCACGATGAACAGACATGTGCTGTAGATAGGACAAAGGATACATCCTCTCCATGTTGGGAAGAAAGAACCGCCTGTTCCCTATCTGACGGAGCCACTTGTAATCTCCATCATGCAAAATCCTATCATCCTCGTCGATGTCATCACCAAAGAGGAAAGCAGGCTTCCATAACAAAGTACGAGAATCTGTCTCAAACAATCTATCGGAGATGATTTCCCGAAGGGTCACCATACTGGCCTTGATGATCCTCTCCCTTTGCTCCTTTGATTTACCGAAAGTCACAGGAGCGATTTTCTGAAGCATGAAGGTCAGATTTCTATCGGCGCCACCTGCGTGCCCAAAATGACACTTCTTAGATAGAGGGCTGTTAGAGTATCGCACTGCAATGAAAATGACACTTAGTCAGAAATCTAAAAGAAAATGGCTAAGTGCTTGAAATTCAAACGCAAGAATGAGCCCAGACGCGAAAATCAGCAAAATCTGCATCTAGACTCAAAAATGCGAGGCTTGCATGTAGCCTGCATTTCAAAACCTAGGACTTAAAAAAAAAATTTAAGTATCGGACTCAGACGCGAGATTCAGTAAAACTTGCGTCTAATCTTACAAGACGCGAGAATAACAAAAAAAAAGAGGTCCGCGTCTGAACTCCCCACACTTGGAAATATTCTGAGCATTGAGTCCAATACGCTGGTTCAATGAAGCCTGCGTTCGACGAACAGATACGGACTCAATTTGATGAAGCGAAGACGCAGAGGTCGTCAAACCTGCGTCTTGTCTATCAATTCAAGAACCGCGTCTGAAGATCAAACACGGGCATGAGCCCGCGTTGGCAGTTCACATTCAAAAGAGACTTAAGAATTAAAAGAACTCTTTAAGCCCCTTCAGTGGTGTAAACCAAATCATATGGTTTTACTACCTAAAATAGGGGCCTCCTGCGTGGAAGAAACGCCCATTGGAGTCTCAGGAGCAGCAGTGCTCGAGGACGAAGCCACATGCTTAGCTTTTGGTGCCATTTCGACCGTAAAATCAGTGTAGAAGATGATGAAAATAGAAAAAACTTCAAGCTTTTCTTAACCCTAAATGTAATGCTCGGTGAAGAAGAAGAGTCTAATGATGACTCTTGAAATACTGTTGTCTTTTATAGGCACAGTGATCTCCAGAGATACGCGGCGCTTGGCTCGAGGCCTAATCCCCGCCCGACGCGTGGCGTGCATATTAAATGCAACGCAAAATTCACGCGCCAAAGGAAAGATGTCCCCTCAATTTCGTCGGACAGATGGCAACGCGCACAAAATACGGATTCAACAAAAATCGCGTCCCCTTAAGGGTCGCGCCTCTTCAACAAGGCCAAGGTTGTGCCTAATTAAACAGTTAGAGAGTTGCGTCTTCATCTCAAATATCGCGTTTCTCCAAGAGCCGCTTTTTTCAGCAAACTAATAGATGCGTCCCTACTCCAAGTGAGGACTGCGTCTTTTAAAGCAACATGATCCCTGTGTCTACAAGACTTACATTCAGTCTTTACTTCTGTGAATCAGTTTAGCAGTACAATGGCACAAGCAGTCGACTGTTCACCCCTGGTTTAAAGTACACCAACAACTAGCTCAGAGCACTGAGGAGGTCTAGACTGCGATCTAGACACTCGCCACGATCATTTCTGACGGCTTCAAAGGGTTTTACAATGCACTCACGAAGATCATATTCCAGATGCGATCAAGCTCAGAGTATCTCAAATGATTGTCAGTCCAATCATGAGAAGTATGCATTCAATCAGAATCTAAAGTATTTCGAAATCCGTCCTAGTCAACCGCAGAATATCAAAAACTTTGGAGGGGGTTCTGTAGGCTATCTAAAATCACTGAAGACAAGTCATCCAAAAGTAGAATCCAAACTCCAGATGCAAGGCTAATCATCGCCACCAAGACGCGAGGGTTGAAACCCGCGTCTCAGCAGCACTGCAAGGACCAAGACGCGAGGGTTGAAACCCGCGTCTCAGCATTATTGCAGTAGCAAAACGCGAGGCTTGAAATCCGTGTCTCAGCAGCACTGCAAGGACCAAGACGCGAGGGTTGAAACCAGCGTCTCAGCATTATTGCAGTAGTAAGACGCGAGGCACGAAACCCGCGTCTCAATTATAACTGTCCTCATTACTGGGTCAATTACTGCCCATGTAATGAGGAAGTTAACCCCTATTATGGAGTGTTTTTAGGGGACACGTTCACACCCTGAAACCTCTATAAATAGCCCAGTTGCTGTGGGAGGGAAAAAGGTCAAAAAGAACGGAAAGGAAAACAGAAAGAGAGAGTTCAACTCTTCTAACAACTTGCTACGTACAAGTTAGCTTTTGCCTAAATCTCTTTGAGATTCCTGGTGGACAGAAGCTATGTTACTTCGTCTATCATCCAAGGAGAATTCCCATAAGGTTCTGACGTTCACCAGGTCAACGGAAAACAAGATTCACTTTCTACCGTCACATCAAGAACCCGGCACTAAACAAAGGGGAGACTCAAGCTTGAATATCTCCCCTCTCTTCTAAGAGGATTATTAATCCGCTGTAACTTTCTTTACTATCAAATAAAGAATTTACTTCTCGATCTTCAATTTTTCCTCCGCCAAACAATTATGTGTAGGTGTGTATAGTTAGCAGTAGGGATTTACATGTGTGCTTAAATGTGGATGCATATGTATATGTATATGTCCTTATATATTTATATGTATATAAGTATATACTCGTATATACGTGTATATATGTGTATGTATATGTGTGTATAATTATGTGTATGTATGCATGATTATAGTGCATATGTATAGTATTGTGTTTACGTGTACGTGTGGGTGTACACGTGTCAGTGTATGCACGTTTATTGTGTACATGTGTGAGTGTGTTATGTGTTTGTCTTGATTCCCCTTCCTCTCTGTGTGTTTGGTAGCGTGTTACAGTGGTTCAGACTCGTTCGTGTGATCCAAACATGGTAACAGAAGATTCGTAGTTGCGTTCGTTATGGACCCGATACACAAGCGATTCGAAGACTGACCCAAGGGATGATCCGTAAATCATTACCGGTTCGTGCAGTGAAGACCAGACAATGATTCAGTTCCAAAACTGCGTCATTTCATGTGAGTGTTTGTTCTTGTATATTTCTTTATTTACTGTTGTCAGCGTTTACATGTTACTCTTATCATTTCATGTGACTTTCTGTTATATTTTACCAGTTTGACTACTTGTATTACTTCATGAGACATCAATGATTGTTCACTTTATTTGTATAGTTGATATAAGCTTATATCAGTATCATTTCATGTGTCTGTAGTTCGTCGTTGTTGGCTTAGGCGAAGTATTGGAACACCTTGGACTGTGAATCGATTCGATTTATTGATTTGCTGGTTTAGTTCATTTTTGAGCATCAGATGTATATGGACCAGGTATTCGGATATAGAGATATTAGACTTATATCATTTCATGTACAGATGATTACCGTTTTGAATTCAAACTAGTTGTAAAGGAACTTGGACTGTAATTCGATTTGATCTTGAGGTGATTGGTTTGTGATTGTGATTAGAAATATATATTTTAGGTGGAGTATTTATCAGACTTGATATTTAATTGGTGATTATTCAGATAAGAATTAATTTGGATATTGAGTACGGTTTAGTTATGATTTTACTTTATTAAGGGATTAAAATTCTTGATGCTTAGATCGTTACATGGACTTATTCAGAGTTAGAGTTGATCTGATTTACACTCTTTTATTGGATCTTGATTAGTGTTCTGATGTGATTGATTTAATTGGATTTATAGGATTATTTTTCGGTTTACCCCTGGTTATACTATTTGAGTATTGATGATTTTGTTGATGATAAATTATCAAACATAGAGGCATCTTAGATTTCATATTGCTAAAGGAATAGACGTTGGTTGGGTTAACCTGGTCTGGTGGTTTTTTAGATATATATACTTAATATGTTACTTGAGTTTTGGGATCCAGTGATTGACCTTGATAGAAGTGAGAGTGTGCGATGATCTTGATAGGAATAGAGTGTGGGGACTTGATTAGATGTATTAGAACATGTAATATTACAGTTATTGAGATTCAGATATATCGTTGACATGAGGATTAGAGTAGATTAATATGATGAGAGAACTGGTTATTGATTTATTAAACTTGTGGGTTACTGTACCAGATTACTTTGACATGAATTGATACTTGATGTTCATGATGATTGCATTGAGACTATAAGTTGATGGATTAGTTACTATTGTATCTTAGTACATATGGATGAGATATTGATCAGTTTTAGACGAAATTGTCTATTGAGCAATATCTGAATTTGTTTTGTATTGATTCATGTTATTGAAAGTTATTAGAAAAATATTGTCAGACCGTAACACATGTATTGTTCTATTGTTCTACCGTTTACATGGTAATATTGTCCACATTGTTATTGTTACATCATTGATATTGTTATTTTCACCGTATCGTCCCAGTAATCGATATAACATGGATATTGATTGATCAAAATAATAATGTAATTGAACAACATACACCGGGATTGGAAAAATTGATGAGGAGATAACGTCTGTATTTTGGGTGAACCTAAGATACAGGTTGCGCAGCCGAGATATGGTTCCACTACAGGATTCTGGGGGATGACTGATATCCCGTATTGTTCATATTGTTATTGTTATTCTTATTGTTATTGTTATTGACTACCTAGCGGTAGGACCTGGTTCAGCACCAGTAATTGGGCTGTGGTTTCGGGTAAGTACGGAACCCACCTAAAATATGGACAATGTCTCCAACCAATCAATTTCAATAACTTAGGATCTTGGTTGATACTGTAATAGGCGTAGTATGGGATGCGTCTATTACGGGTAGCAATTGGTGTTCGCTGATATAATAAATAATAATAAACTATTTATGGTGTATTGTGACTGACCGTAATCGCCTGACTGTGCATATACACACTATGATAAACATATGATTGTACACATGACCGGATTGTATACCATACTAATGACATATGCTAGATTATACATCTTGAGATTAGTTGTTTTCTTTTATCATGATATTAGTTATATATCGTTCATAGCTTTGTTCTTGATATCGATTATTCTGTTATCGTTTATTTCAGTTATCATTTTGTTATTGTTTACATTGTTTTTATACATGAGCACCTTTCTCTTTACACACACACTCATTAGGTTGCTTTTGACGACCCTGGATTCGCACGTCCAGGATTTTTTTGACAACTTCTTATATTGTTTAGGCGTTCGTGTGATCGTACGCTTCGTGAGGAGTTGGAGTTTCTTTCTTTTTGATTATGGTATTCTTACCTCTTTTTATTTTTGTTTCTATACTTTTCTTGATTCATGTATATTAGATTCAGTCTTTATTCCAGTTCTTTTTATATGATATCATATGTGATATTGCAGTGATCGTTGATTTATTATGGTTTAGATTTATAGCTTGTTCAGGTTACTTTAGACTTAGCGTGTATACGTGGGGTATTTTCCTCGCGTATATACGTCGCCGACTCTTGTCGCGACTCCGTTTCCACGTATTTTGGGAAGCGGGGCGTGACATATAGCCTCAAAACTTTAGAGTCTTCATTGAACTGAAAGTCTATGGATAATGTCCAGACCCCAACTTCGACTGTGGGCACACCACTTCCCGCATTGCACTAGTTCTTATCACTAAAAATCCTTGTTTAGAGTTATGCTATTCGAACTACTAACAGTCTCCCTACTGCAGTAGTAAGAGATACTGACACATAAGCATCTACATGCCATCTATGGTCTGTGTATCATGAGGGGGGAGCCCATGTCGGTCCAAATTAGTGTTAGAAAAGGCAAAAGCGCTAGGCAAAGCGTTGGGGCCCTTTATAAAGCGCTGTGATTATAATTATAAGTAGTCTAAAAACATTACTCCAACTGTCATGTCATATTGCATATATAGTAACATCCTCTTTAGGGATGCGACCGTGTGCCTGAGTTAGGGCTGCCAGTGGGTCGGGTTTGGTCAAGGTCTCCCTTAAACTGGATACCAACACGAAAGAGTTTTTGGGTCTATGTTTTAAATGGGTCGAGCCTTTTTAGGATGAAGCTATCTTTGGATCCATCATGATTGATATTTTCCAATATTAACCCACTTTTACTGGACCATGCGAGTTTATCCGGATTTCGGGCCGAGTTAAATTTTATTTGATCTAGACCACGGTTAGAAATATCACCTGATATATATATATTTTTGGCCCGATATCGATATTGTCGGTGTGACCCTATATAACCAAAATGATTCCTAAAATTGCTAATATGAAGAGACAAAATGGCTTATATTGCCGATTTGATACCAAGGTTTAAAATCATTATCCAGAACTGACTAAAATGTGGAATTTCAGGTCTTTGGACCTATACGCAATCCATGGGCATAGATTTTGGATAAGGGTACGAATAACCTAGAAACATAAGGGATGTTGGTAGTTAGCCTGGATGCAAGATAGGCTATAAATTTTCTTCTTGATGATAATTGTAAAATAAAAAATAATTTATTTCATTCAGATACAAACATAGAGTTATGATAGAGGACTAAGCTCAATTTGTTTAGACTGTTTTCTCGTACACTCCTCTTTGTGGTCCGTCAGGCCACGAGAAAAGCCTCCGGCAGAAAGGATTCACAAAGAAACAAGAGTAAATACATGTCTTTAAGATATAAGTTAAACTGCCAAGAATGAAATTCAAACCACGGATAAATGAATATGTTTTAAAAATATATTTGAACCCTGGACCTCTTGACTCACTTTACCTAAAAGCATAGCCTAATGGGTTATGGGTAAACTATGTATGTCAAGCAATCTGTTAACAAATAGACTTCCAGCATATTTCACCTTCTGTTAATCATGTGAATTTGATTCAGCATACTCGAGTCATGCATAAATCTCATTCATCCTATATTTTTTTCAGGCGTTTCCAAAGAATTCTCCGGTAGCTGAAGACATATCGAAAGCCATACTACAATTATCGGAGAATTGAACGGTAAGCTATTTGGAAGACAAGTGGTTGTCACAATCCTTGGTTTCTTGTCCAGACAAATGTAAGAGTAAAACCGGGGAGAACCTAGACCTCGGTAGCCTGTGGATGCTGTTCCTATGAACAGGTGTCGCTTCCACAATTGTTCTTGCCAGTCTTTAAGGTTTGGTTCGTCCCAAGTAACAGTCGACGCTGCTTGGCAGTTGCAAGTGGGCCTCTAGTACAGAGATGTGCAGGATTAGGGTGTTATAAGTGTGGGACAGGAAGTGGGCTTCGAGTTTCACGCAACTCTTTTACATCTTTAACTCGAATGGCTCTAGAACCTGTTGCTGCGGAGGCACGTCTTTGTGCACACACTGATGGTGGTGAACGGGGCAATTTGCAAACTGATATTGTTCAGCAATGAAATTTTGCCAGATGCAAGTTCGAAAGACCTGTTTGCATACTTGTTGGTGTATGTTATGGCATCATCTGAGAACAATGTCGATTAATCAAGGATACACTGCACTGCTGAATTCAGATTAATGAAAGGTTACATGCCATCCACTGAATGGTTTCTTGTGTGATGTACTGTATTAAATATTCCTTCATTTTGCAATCACTAGATGAACTAGGAGGAAATTTTACACTTTAAGGAGACCAGGTGGCCAATATGTGAACCTTTTTTTGATGTATGTTATTACATCATAGGAGAGAACTAATTAATCATATATTGCATGTTAATTTCAGATCAATGATAGATTGTATATGACATCTATCGAATGAATGGTTTTTTGTTCTGTATTGTATTCAATATCTGTCCATTTTGCAACCACTAGATGAACGAGTTAGGATATTTTTTTTAGTGAAACAGCACAAGGCCACCAGTTAACCCTATTGAAGGACCACAAAAGCTTGGTCATGTTTATATGTATTAGTCAAGAAAACAGAGTTTTCTATCAATATTGATTGCATTATGGTGATTGAGGATCAAGCCCTCTTCAAAACTTTGAAGATTCAGTATAAAATGATGGTCTATGCACGCGCATCCATGCAAGAATCCAGCTCACTGGCTGCTGCAGTCTTGGTCTTAAGATTGGCATAGTCTTGGTCCTAGATTCTCAAGGATCTTTCTCAATCTTCTCGCATGTTTATCAAATTTATGGACTTGACCATATTCTCTAAAAATAAAAGAAAAGGACTTGATCTTGACACAT
The DNA here is from genome assembly GCA_038442645.1 of Agave tequilana. Lineage (NCBI taxonomy): Eukaryota > Viridiplantae > Streptophyta > Magnoliopsida > Asparagales > Asparagaceae > Agave > Agave tequilana. Next base: position 139,555 of record JAVJIF010000800.1, read on the forward strand.
TGACAATTTTGACCACTTTGATGTGAAATATATAAAATTAACAAGGTGAATGACCTTGTACGCGTTTCATGAGGTTCACCTACATCTTGGTTATACCTCAAACTTGTGACCTCTCTCATTACATGTGAGAAGCCTCCTAACTTTGCAACACCTCGTTCGCCATTCCCACGAACTAATGAGGATAACACAAAACATTTTTTCTACAAGGCGAAATAGAATTGTTTTGTACTTTCATATACTGCATAATTTTGAGCTCCAGGCTATCTTCAAAAAGCAAATGATGTTGTTAACCCGGTCTCTGGCAGCTAGAGAGAGGAGTCATGTCTAAAGTGAAATATTAGTAAAAATACTCTGGGAAATATGTAAATAAAAGCAATGACTATTGTGGAAAATTCTGCACCATCTTTCACTCCATATGGCTGAACATGTAGCTGTTTGATTATGATCTAAATCCCAAAGACCTCTTGGCGGACAGTATGTCTAATTCAAACTGAGAATACCTCAAAAATATTGGATGATCTGTCATGAATGCGGACTATGTTGAGGAGGGAGTTCCATTAGCTGACGGAGTCAACTTGCAGGCACTTTTATTGTTTTCTCTTTAGGGTGTGTTTGTTTCATTAGAAAATGGTTTAGCGAGTGGTATTTTTGTTAGTTTTAATAGGCCCCGTTATGCGAGTGAGACCTGGCCAGTAGTTGAAGGATTGGTTGGAAAATGGGAGGTCTCAAGTTCAGAAACTGGGTTATGATCTTAAATCAAAAACTATTGAGAAGAATTTTTGGTTAGTGCATTTGGCTAAATATGTTTTCGGTCATATCAGTGCAAGTTTGAATTCCATCCCTCTATTATATTTAATAGATGTTAAAACCATATTTTGATATCATTCATTTCACTAAAGCTGACCAATTTAACCTGATCTTTATGTTTATTTTTACTTTTTGGAATTCATGTCCATCCATTACCACTAAGCCATGCCTCAGTGGCACTATAGTCTAGACTTGAACATGGCATTCTGACAATTACAACTGAGCCTCAGCTGCTTGTTTTATTTTCTTTTCAAGAGTATCCAAATATCTAAGAGTACTGCTGATTTCTTAGGTACGTGGCATCTTCGTCCATCACATACAAATCGATCAAATTGTCAATCAATGAGAAAAATCTTGCTTGGGCACTCCCATTGCAGATGGTGGAATTGAACGCAATCAATGCCTTGGCCATCTCTCCTACTTGCTTTGGGTCAGCACTAAGGGTCTGTTTGGTTGGCGTAATTGGCCGTAATTCGTAGTTGTAATTGGTAAAGTCTTTTGCAATTGTAATTGAGTTGCATCAATGATAGTTTTACGGTGTTTGGTTGGTAAAATAAAGTTGTATGTAAGAAAGTGTATTGTATTTTACGGTATTTGGTTGGTAAAGTAAAATTGTAATTGAGATACAGTATTGTGTTTTACAGTGTTTGGTTATCGGTGCGTAAGTCAAAGTGGCTCAGTTGACCCAAAAAATAATTGTTTGCTGATATTTTGAATTTTTAATAATAAGTCAATAAATACAATAAATAATGAATAAATCCATAATAGTTATTAACAAACGGATTAATTAGGTAAAATACTATTTTATTTATAATATAAAATTGTATAAAAGACAGAAAACAGTAAACCAAAAAAAAAATTGAGATATTGCGAAATGCAATATATTAATTAATATAATAATTCATTAACGATTATTTAGAAATCTAATGTTCCACTGAAAAATATTAAATATTAATTGTAGTAAAGTTCAAACGATCTAGGGATCTATATTTTAAAATAAAGGTTAATTTTTAATAAATAAAATATAAAAAAAGATTAGTTGAATAAATTAATTACATCAATTATTAAAAAAATGAATCTAGCGTCAAATAATTCTCTGCAAAACATCAAAAAATTCAAAAAAAAATTTTCTTAAAATGGGCCAATTGTAACTCAAATATGTTAGAACGTATATGCAATATGAGTAGGCAGCTAGATATCTGAATTGAAATTTACAATAGAATACATACATAACACAATTCAGAACATCCGATCTATTAATTTCAGAAACTTGGCAGACAAACAATAAGCTCATATTCAAATGTGCTAACATGAGTAGAAAGTACACTCTCTGTTTCTTAAAAAAATCCATAAAAAACTCCTATTGCTACATGTACAATATCTGCTGGGACATGCAGAAAGTGCAAGCCGGTGCGACCTCCATCCACATATCTGACCCTAGCCTACGACCATGTTAGGCCCAGTAACGCCCGTCTCTCTTCCCCCGATGATCCCAACTCGTTCATCCTCCGAACCTAGCTGTCAAAATTAAGAATCGTCTCAATTAGGTATATATATATATATATATATATATATATATATATATATATATATATATATATGATAAAGAGGATGAGATGCTTAAAAAAAGTGGAGTGAATATATCTTAAAGTGCAAATTAAAGTGTATGGACCAAACCATTCATGAATCTCCAATCAAAAACCTTCATTTTACAGTATCACCTCACTTGTCATCTGAGAGTAATGTACACCCAATATATAAATAATGAGACATAATAATGCATATGAAAGTAATAATTGAAAATTGGTCAGTTTCAATACCTATAACTGGATGGATAGCTGCGATGTGTTAGGCATCTCCTGTCCACCAAAATGGCATATATCTCAGCCGCCTAAAAAGACCTGAAATTGGAGAAATTAATTGACATATAAAAGATCATATATTTGATTAAAATTCATACAGCAGAGACATAAACTCAACCGATTAAAACACATGGCTGGAAAAAACACAAAGATCCTTGAAAAGCCCTAAAGAGGACTGATATGGGCATACTTATTGATACCAAATTCGAATTATTCCCACATACTTACTGATGGATCAGCATACAAGTTAATACAGATGAAATACAATTTCCAATAGCACACATTGTTGTTCAAGGGCTCTCCTACTTAACAATTACCTCAGATTGAACACAAGCCTTAGAGCTGCTGCCATGGCAAAACTGATGGCTGGTACTGAATTTTGTATGGCAGATGCATAGGTTAGGGAGAGGTAATACAAACCCAACAGGTAGAATCCTTGGTTTGCAGTGATCATGAAATTTGGTTGGGGTTTATTTTTTATAATTTCTGGCAGGAAGAAAACTATAGACAAAAGACGGTCTTACCCACACAACTCGAGAAGAAAAAACTGAACCAGCAAAGAGAATGTGAGAGGTGGCCTGTCCTTCCTGAAAACAAATGAACCAAGAAAACAAATTTAGAGAAAGAAACTACTTCATACATAAATTTTGAATTCAAAAGGAGAATACAGAGTTTAGCAGCTTGCTTGCTTGCTTACCAATCAAGGAAGTAGGCAGAAGGGGCCAACAATGCACGAGCAATGACATACCTGTATGGTCTGTCCACAATCTTGCTGACCCTCATGTTGAGTGCAGCCAGTAAGAGGAAAAACCCAAACTCGGCCCATTACAATTCAATGAAAGAAAAAAAGAAAGAGCTCAGGATTCATCACAGCTCTTAACCTAAACCCGAACCGGTGAGTTGTCTGTTCTTCAGGCCTGCTTCCAGATGAGTTGTCTGTTCTTCAGGCCTGCTTCCAGGTGAGTTGTCTGTTCTTTCTTCTTTGTGACACTGTGGGCTGGATTGGGATCAATATTGAGCCATGATAGTGTGTAACGAACTGCTGCCCAATTACAGAAACCAAACAGGAACTATAAAGAGACGTAAGATATTGAAGGCTAATGTCAAAAAATGAAAGAGCTCAGGATTCATCACAGCTCTTAACCCAAACCCGATCCGTTACAATCCAAGCAAATAAGAAGAAGATGGCTCAGAGTTTCATCACAGCCATTACAAACCCAGCAAAGGGGAAGGAGTGAGCTCAGTTTATCATCATGGCTCAAGCTTGAAGGAGAGCTGCGATTTGATCGCCACCTCATCCCGTAGTATGATAACTGTAACCCAAATTCTCATATTTATATATACTTTCAGTAACCAAAAGGCCCGGGAATTGGAGAAAAAAAGTGACAACTAACAGAACAGTTTTTCAGTAAAGGTCAAAAAACAGGTGACAAAATCTCCAACACTGAAAACAGGCCAGAGAAACTCCACCAAATTAAACTCCACCACTGAAAACTCATAGTCAAACTCCACCACAAAAACAGGAAACAGAAATTCCTGTGAAGTAGACTGGTTGGCTCAATTCCATCCCTTCTCATATATATATATATATATATATATATATATATATATATATATATATATATATATATATATATATATATATATATATATATATATATATATATATATATATATACTTAAGGGTCAGCAAACATGTCCAGTAATCATACCTGTAAACATACAAAACTTTAAGGAGAGCTGCGATTTGTTCGCCACCTCATCCCCAAGTTAAAAAACTTGTTACTCAAAATTCTTTTTTGCATGACACTTTGTATTATCCCTTGCAGCTATTACCTGCAGTCACAGTAAGAGGAAAAAAAATAATGGCTCAATACTGATCCCAATCCAGCCCACAGTGTCACAAAGAAGAAAGAACAGACAACTCAACTGGAAGCAGGCCTGAAGAACAGACAACTCACCTGGAAGCAGGCCTGAAGAACAGACAAGTCACCTGGGAGCAGGCCTGAAGAACAGACAACTGAACTGGAAGCAAACCAATAGAACAGACAACTCACCTAGAAGCAGCAGGAGCTCAAAAGACAACAGGGAGCTCAGGAGGGTGTCAGTGTGTAACGAACTGCTGCCCAATTACAGAAACCAAACAGGAACTGTAAAGAGACGTAGGACATTGAAGGCTAATGTCAAAAAATGAAAGAGCTCAGGATTCATCACAGCTCTTAACCCAAACCCGATCCGTTACAATCCAAGGAAATAAGAAGAAGCTGGCTCAGAGTTTCATCACAGCCATTACAAACCCAGCAAAGGGGAAGGAGTGAGCTCAGTTTATCATCATGGCTCAAGCTTGAAGGAGAGCTGCGATTTGATCGCCACCTCATCCCCAATTTAAAAAACTTGTTACTCAAAATTGTTTTTGCATGACACTTTGTATTATCCCTTGCAGCTGTTACCTGCAGTCACAGTAAGAGGAAAAAAATCATGGCTGAATATTGAATGATTGATACAAAAAATAATGAAATTAGATTAGTGTGACAAAAGTGTACCTAGTAATGCTTCAACCTTAACCACTTACCTGAATCAAACGTCATCACAAATCGATTAGAACAAAACAAGTTACAACTAAGAATAGGTTAGTTCATACAACTATAAAGCAACAACAAACCTAACAGTCCGGTTTCTACTCACCATTGTACTCTGATTGCATGCAGCAATCTTAATATTACATACCATAAATGTATCAATCGATAAATAAAAGCGATAAAAATAATGCAATGTTCTTATTCTGGACGAGAAAGATAGCTACCACTCAAACTTTTCAGCCCATCTGTTTACTCTGCACAAATTGGAACAACCAGCAGGCCCTCATCTCGTTCTTCCTCTTCAGAAACCCTCTTGCTATATTTGGGTGCTCCACAAGGAAATCATAGGCGGCGTTTACCACCTTGGTAGTAAATATGACACCCTCATATTCAGTGTCAATCATTCCTTGTAGAGCTTCCAAGCAATTGTCAAGAAGCTTTTCTTCGTCCGCCTTAACCTCCCTAAGGTGACTGGCGATACTACCTAATGAGCCGGCGAAGTTCTCCATTATCTGCAATTGAGGGTTTGTCCTTTTCCCTTTCCCCCTTGATCCTTGGGAGATGGACATGCTTTGGGCCTGGTCTCCGGACCTCCTCCCTTGGCCAACTGAATCCACATCATTACCATCACCTTCATCAAACTCCTCCACATCTGCCTCATTTCCCAAACCTCCAGGGCCACGTCCATCCTTTGCACGCTTCCCAGTAGCCACCTCATCTCCAAACACAATAGCCATCTCATCATACATATGTATGGGCTTGTTCAAATACGGCTTATCAAGCCTATTAGCCTACATACAAGGGGTAAGCATTACACATGAAATAAACAGCAGACATGGGATATAAAGAATTGATTATTCTATGGAAAAGATGTTACCTTGATATAGACTTTATACTCCTCTTCTGGCATCCTTAATGTTCGGGTCTCTGCCTCCCAAACAACACATCCTGACAATTTCCGAACATTTAAAATCCTGTTCCACTTGGCCCTCCATGTTCGCAAATGATTGTAAACTTGGGATTCAGAGACGTGCTCTTCAAACTTTTCGTTCACCGCTTTCGCTGCGGCCGCATAATTATGGCCCCTTAGACCCGAGGTGATTTTGTCTGCCATAAACTGAATCAGGAAGTCTCCCATCTCCTCTGACCACCTGAAAGTATGGGAGACCTGTTTCCTCCTCTTCCTTCCCTCTTCAGAGGGCCCAATATCAGTGTCGCTGGGACGAGTCTCTCCCGACATCCCCTACAGCAAAAGCGTTATATATTGTTGCGAACAATATTTTAGATGTTTGCCAATAATAATTAGTACAAAGAGATTCCTTTACAAACCAATAGAGTCTAGTCAAATTCTAAAGGCATAATAAAACAGTAAATTTAAAGATAAATAATACAAAGTACATGGTATGTAGTGGTAGTTTCAAAATATTACATATGAAATCAAAACACGCCTACTACATCAATTCTCGTTATCGTGCCACATTCTTAGTGCAATTTCTTCCCTAAGTTGAATCCAATAATTGGACTCCTCTCTAATCTCTCTACGAGATAGTCCAGATTGGGAGACATCTTGCAAATTGAAATCCTCCTCACTTATGACAAACTCATCTGGCCCATGGTCAATGATATAATTGTGAAGAATGCAGCATGCTATTACAATGTCCACTTGAGTGCTAAAAGGAAAGAAAGGTCTTGATGCTAGAATCTTAAACCTTCCTTTCAAGGCTCCAAATGCCCTCTCCACAGTTGTCCGGAGGGAAAATGACGGTAATTGTAAAGCTCCTTGTAGTTTGACGGCTGTATCACACGATAATCACTTAAATGGTACCGAGTGCCACGATACGGTGCTAAGAATCCCGGCCTGGTATTGTAACCGGCATCACACAAATAATATTTCCCTAAAAGATGTTAAGTCATTAGATACGGTGGAGACTTAGAAACGAACATAACAAATTTGCAATACGGTAAATGTTGCAATTGTTAATGAACTACCTTCTGGGACTCTAAGACCATTTGGACGTGTGAGTGCATCACGTAGTACAGTGGCGTCATGAGCTGATCCTTCCCATCCCGCTAAGACATAAGTGAACTTCAAATCGAAGTCCACAGCTGCCAAGACATTTTGAGTGGGATATGGTTTCCTTCCATAGAAAGGTCCAACCTCATTAGCTGGTAGGGTAGCATGGATGTGTGTCCCATCGATTGCTCCGATACAATCCTATACACAATAAAATTAAGTTGATTTCAAATCAACACTTAAAACACAGTACTCATCTAAGTTTGCAATGTTTTAGGAATTGGTACCTGAAAATAATTACAGAACCTAGGGTCTCCAGAGATCTTCTCATGAGTATGGTTGCTAGGTCCACATAAATACTCCCATCTTAGTTCACCAATTGCTCGTAGGGTACGTTGAAAATATCGACTCACAGTTTCACCAGAACGTAAGAAGTTCATACCCACGACTCTGTTACGAACGTTGTGACCTATGGTGTACAAGAATATACCTAGTTGCTCTTCAACGGTCACCTGATCAGAATCTTGTAAGAGTCCCCTATTCCTAAGCATTCCAGACAGATTGAAAAATAATTCTCTATCCATCCTAAACATATTGATGCAATTGGTGTCACTGTACTCCATCACCCTTCTCAAATAAAGCCCTCTTTCCATATTCCTTATCTCTCTCGGGATTGGTTCTGTGATGTCATTGCGGCCGGTCATCCACATCATTATGACATACGCGCAAGCACAAAGTATAATGATGCCCATCTCCTGGTCGGCACCATCCAATCCCAAATCCAAAAACCTATCCATTCACTACATAACGGGGAAGAAATGGTTGTAATTAAATTAACATGAATATAACAGTCTATAGTCATAACCTAGGAGTATAGTTGTCATAACATAGGAGTATAGTCGAGTAGAAATTTGATAAGATTAATATTCATTACTAACAGGGAAAGTAATAAATATTGCAGTGATTATTTCAAGAATTATGAATATGTGCATAATTATTCTAAGCATGCTGATTTTTTTCCTTCTTACATTAAACTTTAGGATCAACATACAAGGCCATTAATGATAAATGTTAGCAAACATAACCAACATATCACGCAATGTACAACTTGCATCGTTTACAGGAAGATATGGCAAAACATGTAAAGCACCTGAAAATGCATGTATCATATTTATTACCTTAGATTGTCCTAGTGAATACTCCACAAATTATGAATAAGGGCATAATTATTCTAAGCGTCAAATAATTTTGCCCTTCATATATTCAACTGTAGGCTCAACATAAAAGGGTATGATATGAATCATAGATATAAATCTCATTTCCTACTATTTGTATATAGGGAGCAATAAAAATCTAAACCTGACAGTCTGATTTAAAAAAAAAATTTAAACTCGCATATAGCTTACTTTAAGGGATCTTCTTTGTTCTAAACATAACCTACACAGGATTAGCAGCATATGTTAAAATTCTATCAAATTAGTGCAATTCCTAGAACTATCAGTGGGCCAATTTGGTCTTTGAGAACAGTCAAAATATCTCGTCAAATTCAGCAGTCATTATTAAAAAAAAATTTAATCAAAAGCCAACTTCTTTAATAACAAACATTTGGTGATTAAAAAGGGTGTTTGTGAGCATGTGGGTTGGTGATATGTCTTTCATTAATCATCTACAAGATTCTTCCTCAAATAGTCTCTGTTGCTACCAAAAGGCTCCTTGATGGCTTCCACAAATTCATGTCCATGCTCTCAACTAGAGCACAAATTAATTTAATGGGAGCTTGTCAGTCAAATTCTACTTAAAATTAATGGCACCTTAAACACAACAAAATCCCTGCACTGTGAGAGGCACAACATTAATGGGTGAAGTACTTGCACAAGAACATAACAATGCAGCAAAGTTTCTAGCCAATAAGTTAGAATTTTTTCAGTCAAAAAAAATTATTTTTTCAAGAACTATTTCAATTTATATGTGAATCTTAAAAAATTCTACTTAAAATTAATGGCACCTTAAACACAACAAAATCCCTGCACTGTGAGAGGCACAACATTAATGGGTGAAGTACTTGCAGAAGAACATAACAATGCAGCAAAGTTTCTATCCAAAAAGTTAGAATTTTTTCAGTCAAAATAAATTATTTATTCAAGAACTATTTCAATTTATATGTGAATCTTAAAAAAAAATGTAGCTATAAATCTAAAATCTTAAATATCCTTGGAGGCTAAAAAAAATTTAGTTGAGAAGCCGAGTGGCCTACCTGAAAATGAAAGATAAATCAGATATGTTTATATGTGAAGTACAAACTATTTTGTACATAATATGATACGTTTAAATTTAAACACACGTATAAAAAACATGAGTATGCTTGAAGATAAAAACTAATGAGCCTACTCTATCTATAAAGTTTACTTGGACAATGTACCAAATTTTAACAAAGGATCAATAATAAAGACTGTACTTTGGGTTTGAAACCGACACCTGAGCTAGGTTAGGTCCTAGTGGCAGCTCTCATAACTCGAGAACGCAACACAATTGATCCAAGCAAATACGAACTAGAATTGCAAAATAGAAGTACTGTAGTCATTCACATTTGCTGTTTTTCCTTGTACAGTTTATCTTCACGATGAATTTTAGAATTGGAAATTGTTTGGGGGTTGTTTCCTCACTTATGTTTCTCCTTGCTCTGACATTTGACATGGAACCAAAAAGAAATGGGATACTCCTGTTGAGCTTTGTAGGATAGAATTGAAAGAATGCCTGTGACTGATCTGAAATGTGAGTTTTAACAGTCCACATCATTCTGTGAAGTAAAATTTAGCAACCCAGCAGTTTGTGGTCTAAAATTTAATGATAATATCTTTGAAATTGTTTGTTTCCTCATGAATCACCAAAAGGAATATCACAAAAGAACTATCACCTTCTGCAGCATAAACACCCGTTGCCATATTTGAAAAAGGCACAAGTATATGTTATCAAAAATTAGAAGATCATGCAATTTGGTTCTTCTACTTGAACAAAATAAAAAAAATGCATGGAGAAGGATGGAACTTTTATTATAATTACACCTTAGGATACTTCACAACAAACTTTTTAATTGTCACTCTTATTTTAGCTAGTAAGTTACTCATTAGCATCTTAGCATGCAAAAGAGAATGTATTTTTTCCTTTTTTCAATTGTAATTCTAGACAACAATTGTGATAGTTAATTAGAGCACAATATCGTTGGCGAAAATCACATTCACAACTAATAATGAAAGTAGATTGATAATGTTTCACAAAGAGAAGACTATCTGAAAATGGAAGTAGAGCAGACTACCTTAAAATTCAGATTATCGGAACAGGATTCCTGATCGGAGAGGACAGATAGCCTACGTTTCTTCCCTTTCCCACAGAAGCAGCACGAAGGAGAAGATGTGCTCGCCATTGAAGGCTTGAGGGGGGATTTAAGCTTCCTCTGTTGCCTCATCTTCAAGGAGTCAACAGGGAATCTTACCTGTAGACTCGTGACAGAGAAAGCGATTCTCGGAAATCCTAGCCTTAGCCCCAAATCGAGAAGAAGCGACAGATCACAGTCCCTTTTTGACCGTGAGAAACGGCGATGCAGGCCAATTTGGGGAAAAGCTCGAGGGCACAAAGGGACAGATTCGAGAAGGGAGGGAAATATCCGGTCAATCTAGGGCTAGATCTCAGGCCGATCTGGGTGGAGGAGGCGGCGGCGGCCTCGGCTGGTGAGAGAGAGAGAGAGAGAGAGAGAGGAGAGAGGGCGAGAGAGAGAGAGAGATCGAGAGAGGAGTGGAGTGATCGAGGCGTTGGAGATGCAAAAGCAGAAGTGAGAGGGTGTCAGGCGTCGGAGCTGTAAAAGCATTTGCAGAAATCCCATCCCCGCACGAGATTCCTTTCTCCGCACACGCAAGCCAAAGCAATGGGCCGCACTGCAGCGAAGTGAACCCCAAAAAAATTTAGATGGACCAAACAATTGGGTGTAATTGGGCTGCAGTTTGCTTACGAAATGCAGCCCAAATACATAAACCAAACAGGCCCTAAGTGGAATTAATAAAACAATTTTATTGAGAAATAACCTCTAGTAAAAAATCTCAAAGCATAAAATCACCCTATGTGATTTTCAGCCTCTCTCACTCCCGCCAACTGACACGACCCGACCCGACCTCTCAAGATATTGATTTCCTCGTTTTCTTTGTTATGAATAATACAACTTAATTACTAACTCAAAGAAGAAATGGCAACATAATTCATCTGTTAAAAAAAATCTATAAATTCTTCATCATTAAGTAACTATAAAATTTGGGTAATAATCTATTGTTCAAGTGCACCGAGTTATTTTTTTTAGTGTAAGGACTCGGGGCACAATCCCAAAAGACTAGCCTCCTAGGTGGAGTAGCCCAAATCCATGTATGCCTAAGACCATCCCCATATCTAGCTGATGTGGGACTGTTTGTTTGACTCAAATCTCAACAATCCCCCTCACTGCGTTACCGCACACGCTTACGTGAAGCAGGGCTCCGCAAGCCGATTTTTCTAACTCTTCATCCGAGAAGATCATGTACTCAATCGATGTTACTCCTCTTCACCGCGTTGGATGACAACACGTCTTACATGAAGCACCTGGAGCACTACTCTTCACTGTGTTGGATAACACATCTTACATGAAGCACATGGAGTATGATTACCTCCGTTGAGAGCTCAATCTTTATAGATCCAGCTTAACAGGGGCAAGTCGAGAGCTTAATCTTTATAGATCTAGCTTTACAGGGGCTCAGGCTCACTGTGCCTTCCGCTGTACTCTGGGGGATTGAACATCACCCACACACACGACTAAGTTTGGGGTATGCCTCTGATACTAATTGTAAGTACTTGGGGTACCATCCCAAAACATTAGCCTTCTAAGTAGAGTAGCCCAAATCCTTATATACCTAAGACCATTCTCACGCCTAGCCGATGTGGGACTATTTGTTCGACCCAACTCCCAACAATAGAACCTAAATTTTTATTATTGCTTTTGAGAGAAATTTTCACCTTATGTTGCTCAATTGATTCATTTAATCTTGTAAAATATTTATTTTAACTTCTTTTCTCATATAATAGTGATGATTATTGCCTCTTCTATTAATTTCAATGATTTTTTTAAAAGATGGTTTGTTGTTAATTAGTAAGTTTCCTTATTCCTTAAATTAAAAAAAGAGAATGAGATTACCATTTGATAACATAGTTATATGTTCAATCTCTTTTACTTATTCAGGAATGTTCTTTTCTAGGTTTGTCTTGTTGGAAAAATAAGCAAAGGAATTGGGAGAATGAGGGAGGAAGCTCATCATCTAAGTTGTTATGGGCTCTTTTAAAAATTTTGAATTGGGTAGTAAGTTATTAGCTTTAACTGAATGACAATGGTTATAATTGACATTATCTTGCAGTTTCTTACTTTAATTTTCCTTCTGCATGTTGAAAACATATTCTTCAGCATAACTCCACTCATAACATTTTGAAATTTTCATTCATGCAAAATAAGTGTATTTCTGGGAATGCATTTCATTTTGCTAGATGGAGTTAATTGTGCCTCTGTGATAACTGTGATCTACTATAGCATATCGTGCTACATTGTTGAGGCTATTTCTTAGTATAGGACAATTGTTGTGCCCTGACAACAACCAGAAGAGGAACCCTAGATCTCCAAAGCTCAGAAGAACAATTCCAAACAGCAGCACAAATATCACAATCTCAGAGAGAGAACACGAAACAAAGATTAACGAGGTTCGGCCTTGATGCCTACGTCCTCGGGGCAATGAAAGAGAGTTTCTATTGATTTTAATAATCAATTACAATGGATGTAGCACCTCTGAGTATCAAGAGAGATACAACTTTCCTTGGTACAGCAAAACCCTAGAAATCTCGCTTTATACAACAGATTTCTAATTCAACAAAAAACAGCCCGCAACCCGACTGTCGGTCGACCGGGCCGGTCGACCGTTCCCAACCGAGAGTTGGGTCACTTCAGTCGGTTGACCGGGCGGTCGACCGAGATGATGCCTTGTGCATGTTGTGCACGTCAGTCGATCGGACCGGTCGACCGAACTCCTACTACTGTGGGCGGGCGACCGGGCCGGTCGACCGAACTTCTGCTGCTTCTGCTGCTGAACTGCTTTTACTGCTGTCCTTCCGTCGTCGACTTCCTCGACGATCCTTGTCTACTTCCTCGACTACATCTCGACTTCCTCGACTACATCCTCTCTCTTTCCAACAATTCTCCACCTCGGTGAAGATTTTCCAAATCTGAGCCGATCTCCAACGTACCCCAGTCTTTCACCTGGCGAAATCGACACACGATCTCGGCGAAATCTACACACGATCTCGGCTTGCGCGCACCGGACGAAATCGACACACGATCTCGGCAAAATCGACACAAGATCTTGGCTTGGAATCTTTAGCTCAACTATCCTTGGAAAATAACGCACATGCCTTCCCTGCACTTCACCTTAGGAGAACTTCCATACATGCTGATCACCATACCGTGGCTCCTCCTCCGCAACTTCACGACCTCACGAAGACTCCTCATGAGCCAACACTGATTATCCAACTGACTAGCTCTATCTAGTCTACCTGTCTTCCACTGACGGTCCAACCAAGTCTGCGTAGAGCACACCAAACATCATCGGCTTCAACTGGATGCACACCACTCCTTATGCAAGCTCAACATCTTCTCACCGGAAGATCAACCTGTTCATCGAGATCACAACACTTCACCTCAACGTGAAGTCCAACTGGCCACAACTCTTCACCTCTACGTAAAGATCCAAACAGCTTCTCGAGAACCCAAATAGCTTCATACGGGTTGCATCACCAACTGGCTGCGCCTTTACGGCTGCCTACGTACCTTGCCCAAAGGATCAAGCCAACCGTAGTTCATTCAAATGAGCTTCATCAAGCTCAAACACTTGTACCTATATCTACAGCAGTGAACCTATCAGACTGAGTCATATGAACCTCTTCCCGACCATCATAGAGAACAACGGCCTTCAACTTGAGTTTGTCGCGATCACAAGCTTGAGATTCATGCTTCTTTAACCACGAGCGTGGTTTCACCTTGGTTCCAGTAGCTGCAACACCTTGACATCCTTAACAATGTCTTCAACCTGTTCAGCATCACCCTTGGTTTCACAATTTCCACCCGGTATCACATCCGATGAAGTCTTCTCTAATGCCGAACCAACTGGAGATGGTGGAGTAGCATCAACCTCCACCCGCTGCGATACTTCCTTGGTCTCCGTCCTCTCCACCTGCTGAGAGACAGTAGACTTCAACACTGAAATCTCTCCAAATGTGACATTCCTGCTCATCACGATCTTCTTGTCTTTGGGGTCCCACAACCTGTAGCTGTTCCTCTTGACGCCCAAATAGACAAACCTCTTTGCTCCCGGATTCATCTTGCCATTCTTGGTACTGAAGTAGGTCGGACTTCCAAATTCCCGCAGCAAACCATGATCTTGAGTAGCTTTCCCGGACCAAATTTCCAATGGAGCTTTACCTCCTATCGCAGTCGATCTATTCATGAGATGGCTAGCATACACAGTCGCCTCAGCCCAAACGACTTGTCTAATCCTGCATTAGACAACAACCTCCGAACCTCCTCCAATAAGGAACGGATTACTTCTTTAGCCAACCCATCTGTACCTGTCATGAAGTGAGTAACAATTCTGGTGTTCTGGCCAAATCGTAGGAATTGGTACATGTCCTTTCCAACATTACCAATCTTTAGCTCCTTAATCTTCCTACCTATCTGCCTCTTCATTCTTCCTTTCCACTTCACCAATATATCTAGGGCTTCACTACTT
The DNA here is from genome assembly GCA_038442645.1 of Agave tequilana. NCBI lineage: Eukaryota > Viridiplantae > Streptophyta > Magnoliopsida > Asparagales > Asparagaceae > Agave > Agave tequilana. The sequence continues at coordinate 154,658 of JAVJIF010000800.1, forward strand.
TGTCTCATTGGATATATCCAACAATGCCTAGTGTAACGCCCCGATCCTAAAGATACGGAGACGTTATGGCGACGCATATACGCGAGGAAAATACCCCACGTATACACGCTAAGCCTCAATTGTAACCTGAACAAGCTATAAATCAGAACTAAAATAATCATCGATCACTGCAATAATACATATAGTCAACCACGCATGATATCATATGAATCAAGAGTTAGAATAGTGACTGGAATAGAACTGAACTGATATGACAAGAATCAGGAAGTAATATGAAAGCTAAAAAGATGAGAGTACCAGAATAGAATAGGAAGAGCTCCAGCTATTCGCGAAGCATACGGCCTCAACGAACACCTGCACAAAGGAAACCAACCGTTCAATAGCTGGACGTGCAAACTAGGGTCGTCAGAACGCGACCATAATGAGTGTGTGTGTAAAGGGAAAACAGCTCGTGCAGAAGAAATAATGTGCATAATTAGTAATAAGAGCAACTAAAGATAAAAGAGACCATATAACAGATAAATAAAAGAACTGTAATAAATATAATAACAACACGAATAAAGATAGGCAACAACTGATCAATAGTAAGCAAGCAACTGCTGTCACAATAGGTAAACTATCATATGTCACTAGGTTGGTATCCAAGTCTGGTCAGAGTTATAGTTTTATGTCTATCACAGTAATATAAATGTACAGTCAGGTGATTAATGTCAGTCACAATACATTATAACAGTTTATTATTATCTATTATGTCAGCGAACACCAATTGTCACATATAATAGACGCATCTCATACTACGCCTACCACACATGCCAATCGATGCCCTTAAGTTATTGAAACTGATCGGTTGGAGACATTGTCCATGCTTTAGGTGAGTCCCGTACATACCCGGGACCACGGCCTCAGTTTCCTGGCGCTGAACCAGGCCGTACCGCTAGGTACTCAGTAACAGTAACAGTAATCTCACTGTGAAAACAGTGGAACAGTAACAGTAACAGATGGGATGTCAGTCATCCCCAGGAACCCTGCAGTGGAACCCTCAGTCGGCTGCGCAACCTGATCCTAGGTCCACCCAAAATACAGACGCTGTCTCCTCCATCAATTTTCCCAATCCCGGTGTAAGTTGTCCATTTACATTATTATTTATTCAATTCAGTTAAATCAGTCAAAGTCAATATTATCTAAAACATTGGGACGATACGGTGACAGTAACAATAACAGTACAGTAACAGTAAATCAGTGATCGTATATACGGTGAACAATATCAGTAACAGTAACAGTAACAGTAACCGTGTATACGATGAACAATAGGACTGTACCGTGGTTACGGTCAAACAATCATTTCCCAGTAACTTCAATAACATGGATAACATAACAGTAACAGTTTAGCTACAGCTCAATAAACAGTCTCAAATAAAGCTGATCATAATCTCACCCATCCGTACTCAAGAGATATCATTACTATTCCATTAACTTATATTCCCAATACTATCCTTGCAAATCGTTAAGTATCAGTCCGTATCAGTGTAAGCCAAAACGGTAAACTACCATATCAATGAATCTGTAATTAGTCCTCTCCTCAACACCAATATGAACTCAATCTCTATCAATAGATGTAATCAATAACCATGCATGTCCTCGAGGTCAACAAGTCAAACGCATATCCCAATCATATTAAATAGGAAACATCCTTAAATACATGTGATCTAGAATATCTGCTCAACTACTTCAATCATATCTGATATGTTCTCAAATACTCACTAATAAAGTCATTTCTAACTACTGATCATCATTCAATGTAAATAACATAAGTCTAGATCAATCCCGAGTCATTACCACCAACTTATGATTCCAATAGTTCCATAACAATCGAGTATCAATACACATCAAGTAATCCGACACATTAATGACCAATCCGACATACATCAACAATATCCAGTACTAGTCCTCTCACTCAAACATGTAACTCTAATTCATAAGTATTCACAATCACCACTTCTATTAATGATCCGTCATAATATCCCCACACTCGGTATCACCACATATCATAGACATGCATCTAAGTTCTAACATGGTAAGTCAAGTCATTCCATTATATATATCCATAATTAAACTTAGCTCTCTCACTCTAAAAATTTAATCTGATTCCTAAATCCTCAAGGGTTCACACTTCTATTAAGATCAAACATGAAATCCCAATACTCGGTATCACAACATATACATATCCAATAAATCGAAAATGTTAGAAGTGATAAAGGGGAATATCCACTTCTTCATGACAACACTGAATCCACATATATTAAACATAAATGATATATCAAATCTATCATTACCATTCCCAAGTCAAATCACCTTCCCCTATAGTTCACTAGCAGGCCCCAACAAATAAGATCCTATATATCAATGAAGCGACATTCTTATTTAATCAATCCTCATATGAACGAGACTATCATATCCTTAACCTAAAATACTTGGACAACACGATAACAGTGACGATAACTAAATAACATGCATCAGTATAATGGTATCATGACGTCACAACTGTAATAATTATATACAACAATAATTGAATAGGAGAATAATCAATCATAACTGAAAATCAATTAAAACACTCACCTTGGGGAATCTGGTCGTCGTCGGGCGAGTCGCCGTTACGGTCGCTGTGGTGCCGCTCTTCGCTGTCGGACTGCATAGGACGGTAGCCAGGATCCTGGGGAAGACCTGGCTGCAATCTGGAGGTCTCGCGCTCGCCAGAAGGGCCTGGAACTGCCGCTCGCTCGCTGTCTGCGCTGCTGGTCTGGATCTGTATCTGCTGTGCGCGTCCGCGGCCGCTGTGGTGCGGTTCCTCGCCAACGGACTGCATGGGAGGGTGGCTAGGTTTCTGGGGAAGGCCACCGTGCTGGTCTCCGGCGACGGGCTGGCGTGGATCGAGAGAGCTCGCTCGCCGACGTCGATCAACGGCATCCCGCGGAGAGCCCGAAAATGGTTCGGAGTAAGGATTTGCCGCACACAAAGAAACACATATGAATTAATACACTTACATAATAAATACATATTCCTATATATATATATCAATATTAATACTCCCATTCACAAACACCCACTCACACATAGGCACATATATATATGTATATACTATACATAAACATGCCTCTCCAAACATACACATCCATCACCTACTCAACCATGCTCACAAATTCTACATCCAGAGAGGTAGGGAGATATAATCTCTCTCACACACACATGCAGCTACTGACCAAACCTCACGTATGTACATAAATATTACCACTAACATGTAATAAGAGAGGAAAGAAACATCCAATACTCACACATAAATAAAACACCCCAAACTAATTAACAGAGAAGGAGGAGGTCTGACTCACAGCGTGTGAAGGATGGCTCGCGACGGTGATCTCCGACGAAAGGTGGCTCGACGGAGGAGTGTTGCTGGAGATCTGTGGGTGGCTGGCCTCGCTGAATCTGCTGTCGAAGGGAGGCGCAACAAGGAGGGGGGTTTGCGCCAACAGCAGCAAGGGAAGAAGGAGGCGAGCTGCAAGGGGGGCGGCTGGACAGGGGGCGGCCTACTGGTCGTCGCCGGAGAGAAGGGAGCAGTCCTGGCCTGGGGGAGGCGCTGCTGATGGGCACGCCGGGGAGGAAGAGGCGACCAATGGAGGCGGCCTGGATCTGCTGGGGGCTGATTGCTGTGGTCGTGGGTTGCGGATCTGGGCGCTGGTAGCTGCGCGCGAGAGAGGAGGCCGGCCATGGGCTACCACGGGGAGGGGCTGCTGGTGATTGGGGCGGCCGGCTACTGGCTGGATTTCGCCGGAGGAGAGGGGTGCGCAACCTGGAAGCGGGGTGCGGCCACGGGCTTGGCCTGGGTGTTGCGGCTGTGGGTTGGGGGAGAAGGTAATTAGATTTAGGTTTTTTTTGGTTTAAGGGTTAGGATTAAATGGATGATTATATAGGGTGTATTAGATAGTGGGTATTGGGTTTGGGTTATGGATCCAAATGGGTTTGGGTTGTGACAACGGGTAAGTGGGTCTTGGTTTGGATTTATTAGGTATAGAGTATTGGAGTTATAGGGTAATGGGTAGTGGGTTTTTGATGGGTATATGGATCCAATGGGTTAATGGGTATTGGGTTAAGTCTAAATGGGTATGGGTAGGATTAGATAATGAGACAAATATTGGGAAAAGATTAAGGATACAAGGAAAGGAGATAATGCTACAAACAATAATAAATTGCATATCCAATAATAATATTAACATGAAAAATAATAAATTAACTTGATTAAATAAAAATAATCTGCAAATCAAAATAAAAATAAAAATACAGTATTTCTAACTGGGGATCTTACATTCTACCCACCTTATAAAAATTTCGTCCCCGAAATTCAAATAAAGCAGGGAATGGTAAAAGAATCCCAAAATCAAAGGAGAAGACAAACAAGCTTTACATCGCTTCTCTGCATATCATAAATCCACACGCTTCCGCTGCGCACTCTGATCTCTTCTATCAGCTTCAACATGGAGTAACCAATCTTAAGAGATAGGATCAGGAGGAATGATTAGAAAGGAAGGATGAAATCAAGATGGACATCCAAATCACTCTAATTGAAGTGTTGGAATCATGAATATCAACAGATCAAGAACGGAATTCCAAAGGGAGGACGATCAATTTCCAAATGGAGTCAATATTATCACGCGAATAGTATATATATATTGAAGTGTCAACATAACTGTCTCAGGTTACAGGTAGGAACTAGGTTCTCTTTTATGTCAAAAACCTAGGCTCTGATACCACTCTGTAACGCCCCGATCCTAAAGATACGGAGACGTTATGGCGACGCATATACGCGAGGAAAATACCCCACGTATACACGCTAAGCCTCAATTGTAACCTGAACAAGCTATAAATCAGAACTAAAATAATCATCGATCACTGCAATAATACATATAGTCAACCACGCATGATATCATATGAATCAAGAGCTAGAATAGTGACTGGAATAAGAACTGAACTGATATGAAAAGAATCAGGAAGTAATATGAAAGCTAAAAAGATGAGAGTACCAGAATAGAATAGGAAGAAGCTCCAGCTATTCGCGAAGCATACGGCCTCAACGAACACCTGCACAAAGGAAACCAACCGTCCAATAGCTGGACGTGCAAACCCAGGGTCGTCAGAATGCGACCATAATGAGTGTGTGTGTAAAGGGAAAACAGCTCGTGCAGAAGAAACAATGTGCATAATTAGTAATAAGAGCAACTGAAGATAAAAGAGACCATATAACAGATAAATAAAAGAACTGTAATAAATATAATAGCAACACGAATAAAGATAGGCAACAACTGATCAATAGTAAGCAAGCAACTGCTGTCACAATAGGTAACCTATCATATGTCACTTGGCTGGTATCCAAGTCTGGTCAGAGTTATAGTTATATGTCTATCACAGTAATATAAATGTACAGTCAGGTGATTAATGTCAGTCACAATACATTATAACAGTTTATTATTATCTATTATGTCAGCGAACACCAATTGTCACATATAATAGACGCATCCCATACTACGTCTACCACACATGCCAATCGATGCACTTAAGTTATTGAAACTGATCGGTTGGAGACATTGTCCATGCTTTAGGTGAGTCCCGTACATACCCGGGACCATGGCCTCAGTTTCCTGGCGCTGAACCAGGCCGTACCGCTAGGTACTCAGTAACAGTAACAGTAATCTCACTGTGAAAACAGTGGAACAGTAACAGTAACAGATGGGATGTCAGTCATCCCCCAGGAACCCTGCAGTGGAACCCTCAGTCGGCTGCGCAACCTGATCCTAGGTCCACCCAAAATACAGACGCTGTCTCCTCCATCAATTTCCCCAATCCCGGTGTAAGTTGTCCATTTACATTATTATTCATTCAATTCAGTTAAATCAGTCAAAGTCAATATTATCTAAAACATTAGGACGATACGGTGACAGTAACAATAACAGTACAGTAACAGTAAATCAGTGATCGTATACACGGTGAACAATATCAGTAACAGTAACAGTAACAGTAACCGTGTATACGATGAACAATAAGACTGTACCGTGGTTACGGTCAAACAATCATTTCCCAGTAACTTCAATAACATGGATAACATAACAGTAACAGTCTAGCTACAGCTCAATAAACAGTCTCAAATAAAGCTGATCATAATCTCACCCATCCATACTCAAGAGATATCATTACTATTCCATTAACTTATATTCCCAATACTATCCTTGCAAATCGTTATGTATCAGTCCGTATCAGTGTAAGCCAAAACGGTAAACTACCATATCAATGAATCTGTAATTAGTCCTCTCCTCAACACCAATATGAACTCAATCTCTATCAATAGATGTAATCAATAACCATGCATGTCCTCGAGGTCAACAAGTCAAACGCATATCCCAATCATATTAAATTGGAAACATCCTCAAATACATGTGATCTAGAATATCTGCTCAACTACTTCAATCATATCTGATATGTTCTCAAATACTCACTAATAAAGTCATTTCTAACTATTGATCATCATTCAATGTAAATAACATAAGTCTAGATCAATCCCGAGTCATTACCACCAACTTATGATTCCAATAGTTCCATAACAATTGACTATCAATACACATCAAGTAATCCGACACATTAATCACCAATCCGACATACATCAACAATATCCAGTACTAGTCCTCTCACTCAAACATGTAACTCTAATTCATAAGTATTCACAATCACCACTTCTATTAATGATCCGTCATAATATCCCCACACTCGGTATCACCACATATCATAGACATGCATCTAAGTTCTAACATGGTAAGTCAAGTCATTCCATTATATATATCCATAATTAAACTTAGCTCTCTCACTCTAACAATTTAATCTGATTCCCAAATCCTCAAGGGTTCACACTTCTATTAAGATCAAACATGAAATCCTAATACTCGGTATCACAACATATACATATCCAATAAATCGAAAATGTTAGAAGTGATAAAGGGGAATATCCACTTCTTCATGACAACACTGAATCCACATATATTAAACATAAATGATATATCAAATCTATCATTACCATTCCCAAGTCAAATCTCCTTCCCCTATAGTTCACTAGCAAGCCCCAACAAATAAGATCCTATATATCAATGAAGCGACATTCTTATTTAATCAATCCTCATATGAACGAGACTATCATATCCTTAACCTAAAATACTTGGACAACACGATAACAGTGACGATAACTAAATAACATGCATCAGTATAATGGTATCATGACGTCACAACTGTAATAATTATATACAACAATAATTGAATAGGAGAATAATCAATCATAACTGAAAATCAATTAAAACACTCACCTTGTGGAATCTGGTCGTCGTCGGGCGAGTCACCGTTACGGTCACTGTGGTGCCGCTCTTCGCTGTCGGACTGCGTAGGACGATAGCCAGGATCCTGGGGAAGACCTGGCTGCAATCTGGAGGTCTCGCGCTCGCCGGAAGGGCCTGGAACTGCCGCTCGCTCGCTGTCTGCGCTGCTGGTCTGGATCTGGATCTGCTGTGCGCGTCCGCGGCCGCTGTGGTGCGGTTCCTCGCCAACGGACTGCACGGGAGGGTGGCTAGGTTGCTGGGGAAGGCCACCGTGCTGGTCTCCGGCGACGGGCTGGCGTGGATCGGGAGAACTCGCTGCTCGCTCGCCGACGTCAATCAACGGCATCCCGCGGAGAGCCCGAAAATGGTTCAGAGTAAGGATTTGCCGCACATAAAGAAACACATATGAATTAATACACTTACATAATAAATACATATTCCTATATATATCAATATTAATACTCCCATTCACAAACACCCACTCACACATAGGCACATATATATATATACTATACATAAACATGCCTCTCCAAACATACACATCCATCACCTACTCAACCATGCTCACAAATTCTATATCCAGAGAGGTAGGGAGATATAATCTCTCTCACACACACATGCAGCTACTGACCAAACCTCACGTATGTACATAAATATTACCACTAACATGTAATAAGAGAGGGAAAGAAACATCCAATACTCACACATAAACAAAACACCCCAAACTAATTAACAGAGAAGGAGGAGGTCTGACTCACAGCGTGTGAAGGATGGCTCGCGGCGGTGATCTCCGACGAAAGGTGGCTCGACGGAGGAGTGTTGCTGGAGATCTGTGGGTGGCTGGCCTCGCTGAATCTGCTGTCGAAGGGAGGCGCAACAAGGAGGGGGGTTTGCGCCAACAGCAGCAAGGGAAGAAGGAGGCGAGCTGCAAGGGGGGCGGCCTACTGGTCGTCGCCGGAGAGGAGGGGAGCAGCCTAGCCTGGGGGAGGCGCTGCTGATGGGCACGCCGGGGAGGAAGAGGCGACCAATGGAGGCGGCCTGGATCTGCTGGGGGCTGATTGCTGTGGTCGTGGGTTGCGGATCTGGGCGCTGGTAGCTGCGCGCGAGAGAGGAGGCCGGCCATGGGCTACCACGGGGAGGGGCTGCTGGTGATTGGGGCGGCCGGCTACTGGCTGGATTTCGCCGGAGAAGAGGGTGTGCGCAACCTGGAAGCGGGGCGCGGCCACGGGCTTAGCCTGGGTGTTGCGGCTGTGGGTTTGGGGAGAAGGTAATTAGATTTAGGTTTTTTTTTTGGTTTAAGGGTTAGGATTAAATGGATGATTATATAGGGTGTATTAGATAGTGGGTATTGGGTTTGGGTTATGGATCCAAATGGGTTTGGGTTGTGACAACGGGTAAGTGGGTCTTGGTTTGGATTTATTAGGTATAGAGTATTGGAGTTATAGGGTAATGGGTAGTGGGTTTTTGATGGGTATATGGATCCAATGGGTTAATGGGTATTGGGTTAAGTCTAAATGGGTATGGGTAGGATTAGATAATGAGACAAATATTGGGAAAAGATTAAGGATACAAGGAAAGGAGATAATGCTACAAACAATAATAAATTGCATATCCAATAATAATATTAACATGAAAAATAATAAATTAACTTGATTAAATAAAAATAATCTGCAAATCAAAATAAAAATAAAAATACAGTATTTCTAACTGGGGATCTTACATTCTACCCACCTTATAAAAATTTCGTCCCCGAAATTCAAATAAAGTAGGGAATGGTAAAAGAATCCCAAAATCAAAGGAGAAGACAAACAAGCTTTACATCGCTTCTCTGCACATCATAAATCCACCACGCTTCCGCTGCGCACTCTGATCTCTGCTATCAGCTTCAACATGGAGTAACCAATCTCAAGAGATAGGATCAGGAGGAATGATTAGAAAGGAAGGATGAAATCAAGATGGACATCCAAATCACTCTAATTGAAGTGTTGGAATCATGAATATCAACAGATCAAAAACGGAATTCCAAAGGGAGGACGATCAATTTCCAAATGGAGTCAATATTATCACGTGAATAGTATATGTATATTGCAGTGTCAACATAACTGTCTCAGGTTACAGGTCGGAACTAGGTTCTCTTTTATGTCGAAAACCTAGCCTCTGATACCACTCTGTAACGCCCCGATCCTAAAGATACGGAGACGTTATGGCGACGCATATACGCGAGGAAAATACCCCACGTATATACGCTAAGCCTCAATTGTAACCTGAACAAGCTATAAATCAGAACTAAAATAATCATCGATCACTGCAATAATACATATAGTCAACCACGCATGATATCATATGAATCAAGAGCTAGAATAGTGACTGGAATAAGAACTGAACTGATATGACAAGAATCAGGAAGTAATATGAAAGCTAAAAAGATGAGAGTACCAGAATAGAATAGGAAGAAGCTCCAGCTATTCGCGAAGCATACGGCCTCAACGAACACCTGTACAAAGGAAACCAACCGTCCAATAGCTGGACGTGCAAACCCAGGGTCGTCAGAATGCGACCATAATGAGTGTGTGTGTAAAGCGGAAACAGCTCGTGCAGAAGAAACAATGTGCATAATTAGTAATAAGAGCAACTGAAGATAAAAAGAGACCATATAACAGATAAATAAAAGAACTGTAATAAATATAATAACAACACGAATAAAGATAGGCAACAACTGATCAATAGTAAGCAAGCAACTGCTGTCACAATAGGTAACCTATCATATGTCACTAGGCTGGTATCCAAGTCTGGTCAGAGTTATAGTTATATGTCTATCACAGTAATATAAATGTACAGTCAGGTGATTAATGTCAGTCACAATACATTATAATAGTTTATTATTATCTATTATGTCAGCGAACACCAATTGTCACATATAATAGACGCATCCCATACTACGCCTACCACACATGCCAATCGATGCCCTTAAGTTATTGAAACTGATCGGTTGGAGACATTGTCCATGCTTTAGGTGGGTCCTGTACATACCCGGGACCACGGCCTCAGTTTCCTGGCGCTGAACCAGGCCGTACCGCTAGGTACTCAGTAACAGTAATAGTAATCTCACTGTGAAAACAGTAGAACAGTAACAGTAACAGATGGGATGTCAGTCATCCCCCAGGAACCCTGCAGTGGAACCCTCAGTCGGCTGCGCAACCTGATCCTAGGTCCACCCAAAATACAGACGCTGTCTCCTCCATCAATTTCCCCAATCCCGGTGTAAGTTGTCCATTTACATTATTATTCATTCAATTCTGTTAAATCAGTCAAAGTCAATATTATCTAAAACATTGGGACGATACGGTAACAGTAACAATAACAGTACAGTAACAGTAAATCAGTGATCGTATACACGGTGAACAATATCAGTAACAGTAACAGTAACCGTGTATACGATGAACAATAGGACTGTACCGTGGTTACGGTCAAACAATCATTTCCCAGTAACTTCAATAACATGGATAACATAACAGTAACAGTCTAGCTACAGCTCAATAAACAGTCTCAAATAAAGCTGATCATAATCTCACCCATCCATACTCAAGAGATATCATTACTATTCCATTAACTTATATTCCCAATACTATCCTTGCAAATCGTTAAGTATCAGTCCGTATCAGTGTAAGCCAAAACGGTAAACTACCATATCAATGAATCTGTAATTAGTCCTCTCCTCAACACCAATATAAACTAAATCTCTATCAATAGATGTAATCAATAACCATGCATGTCCTCGAGGTCAACAAGTCAAACGCATATCCCAATCATATTAAATAGGAAACATCCTCAAATACATGTGATCTAGAATATCTGCTCAACTACTTCAATCATATCTGATATGTTCTCAAATACTCACTAATAAAGTCATTTCTAACTACTGATCATCATTCAATGTAAATAACATAAGTCTAGATCAATCCCGAGTCATTACCACCAACTTATGATTCCAATAGTTCCATAACAATCGAGTATCAATACACATCAAGTAATCCGACACATTAATCACCAATCCGACATACATCAACAATATCCAGTACTAGTCCTCTCACTCAAACATGTAACTCTAATTCATAAGTATTCACAATCACCACTTCTATTAATGATCCGTCATAATATCCCCACACTCGGTATCACCACATATCATAGACATGCATCTAAGTTCTAACATGGTAAGTCAAGTCATTCCATTATATATATCCATAATTAAACTTAGCTCTCTCACTCTAACAATTTAATCTGATTCCCAAATCCTCAAGGGTTCACACTTCTATTAAGATCAAACATGAAATCCCAATACTCGGTATCACAACATATACATATCCAATAAATCGAAAATGTTAGAAGTGATAAAGGGGAATATCCACTTCTTCATGACAACACTGAATCCACATATATTAAACATAAATGATATATCAAATCTATCATTACCATTCCCAAGTCAAATCTCCTTCCCCTATAGTTCACTAGCAGGCCCCAACAAATAAGATCCTATATATCAATGAAGCGACATTCTTTTTTAATCAATCCTCATATGAACGAGACTATCATATCCTTAACCTAAAATACTCGGACAACACGATAACAGTGACGATAACTAAATAACATGCATCAATATAATGGTATCATGACGTCACAACTGTAATAATTATATACAACAATATTTGAATAGGAGAATAATCAATTATAACTGAAAATCAATTAAAACACTCACCTTGGGGAATCTAGTCGTCGTCGGGCGAGTCGCCGTTACGGTCGCTGTGGTGCCACTCTTCGCTGTCGGACTGCATAGGACGGTAGCCAGGATCCTTGGGAAGACCTGGCTGCAATCTGGAGGTCTCGCGCTCGCCGGAAGAGCCTGGAACTGCCGCTCGCTCGCTGTCTGCGCTGCTGGTCTGGATCTGGATCTGCTGTGCGCGTCGCCGAGCGAGTTGCTACCGCGGCCGCTGTGGTGCGGTTCCTCGCCAACGGACTGCACGGGAGGGTGGCTAGGTTGCTGGGGAAGGCCACCGTGCTGGTCTCCGGCGACGGGCTGGCGTGGATCGGGAGAACTCGCTGCTCGCTCGCCGACGTCGATCAACGACATCCCGCGGAGAGCCCGAAAATGGTTCGGAGTAAGGATTTGCCGCACACAAAGATACACATATGAATTAATACACTTACATAATAAATACATATTCCTATATATATATTAATATTAATACTCCCATTCACAAACACCCACTCACACATAGGCACACATATATATATATATATATATATATATATATATATATATATATATATATATATATATATATATATATATATATATATACTATACATAAACATGCCTCTCCAAACATACACATCCATCACCTACTCAACCATGCTCACAAATTCTATATCCAGAGTGGTAGGGAGATATAATCTCTCTCACACACACATGCAGCTATTGACCAAACCTCACGTATGTACATAAATATTAACACTAACATGTAATAAGAGAGGGAAAGAAACATCCAATACTCACACATAAACAAAACACCCCAAACTAATTAACAGAGAAGGAGGAGGTCTGACTCACAGCGTGTGAAGGATGGCTCGCGGCGGTGATCTCCGACGAAAGGTGGCTCGACGGAGGAGTGTTGCTGGAGATCTGTGGGTGGCTGGCCTCGCTGGATCTGCTGTCGAAGGGAGGCGCAACAAGGAGGGGGGTTTGCGCCAACAGCAGCAAGGGAAGAAGGAGGCGAGCTGCAAGGGGGGCGGCTGGACAGGGGGCGGCCTACTGGTCGTCGCCGGAGAGGAGGGGAGCAGCCTGGCCTGGGGGAGGCGCTGCTGATGGGCACGCCGGGGAGGAAGAGGCGACCAATGGAGGCGGCCTGGATCTGCTGGGGGCTGATTGCTGTGGTCGTGGGTTGCGGATCTGGGCGCTGGTAACTGCGCGCGAGAGAGGAGGCCGGCCATGGGCTACCACGGGGAGGGGCTGCTGGTGATTGGGGCGGCCGGCTACTGGCTGGATTTCGCCGGAGGAGAGGGGTGCGCAACCTGGAAGCGGGGTGCGGCCACGGGCTTGGCCTGGGTGTTGCGACTGTGGGTTGGGGAGAAGGTAATTAGATTTAGGTTTTTTTTTTGGTTTAAGGGTTAGGATTAAATGGATGATTATATAGGGTGTATTAGATAGTGGGTATTGGGTTTGGGTTATGGATCCAAATGGGTTTGGGTTGTGACAACGGGTAAGTGGGTCTTGGTTTGGATTTATTAGGTATAGAGTATTGGAGTTATAGGGTAATGGGTAGTGGGTTTTTGATGGGTATATGGATCCAATGGGTTAATGGGTATTGGGTTAAGTCTAAATGGGTATGGGTAGGATTAGATAATGAGACAAATATTGGGAAAAGATTAAGGATACAAGGAAAGGAGATAATGCTACAAACAATAATAAATTGCATATCCAATAATAATATTAACATGAAAAATAATAAATTAACTTGATTAAATAAAATAATCTGCAAATCAAAATAAAAATAAAAATACAGTATTTCTAACTGGGGATCTTACACCTAGATACACTATCAACGAAAGAGACAAAGTACCTGTGACCTCCAAGCGATGCCGTCTTAGCAGGTCCCCAAATGCACACGTGAACACAATCAAGAAGACCTTCATTGCGGTGAGTACTGGTGCTGAATTTCACCTTCTTCTTGTCCAGAACGCTGTGTTCACCTTCCAACTTGCAGGTAGCAGCACCTTCCAACGATTCCATCTTTGCAGGAGCTTGCAAAGACTTTTCTTCTTCCTGTCCGACCTTTCCCTACCAGACCTCCGGGCCACCATCATCTGAGGAACTGGAAGTCTCCACCTGATCTGTAATCGTACTACCCTTTAAGTAGTAGAGATTTTCTTGGCGGACGCCCTTCATCACCACCATCGAGCCCTTGATCATCCTGAGATCCCCATCTCGAACAGATATCACCATACCCGATGCTTCTAAAGCTCCAACGGAGATTAGATTTCTCTTCAACTGAGGTACATACCTCACTCCCTTCAGCTTCCCTTACCATCCCATCAAACATCCTGATTCGGATTGTACCTACACCCTCCATGCTACATGGGTGATCATCGCCCATAACGACCGAACACTCCTCCAGCTTCTCAAAGCAAGAAAACCAACCCCGATTAGGGCACGCATGGTATGTTGTACCTGTATCCAAAATCCACTCATCTTCCCATGAGTGACCAACGATGGGAGTAATGGCTGAAAACGAGAAACCTGACGAGTCCGAATCTGATCCATCTGCCTGTGAACTACTCCTCTGAGTATTCGTCACCTTTGCAAGATTTGCTTCAGCCTTCGACTCCTTCTTCCCTTTGAACTTCGGACAGTCCACTTTCTAGTGTCCTATTTTTCTGTAGAAGGCACACTGGTTCTTCCTCAGATCCCTATAGCCTGACCTGGACTTTGATCTTTTTCTTTCTTCACTGCCCTTCCTAGATGAACCCCTGCTTCTTACCGCTAGCGCCTCTGCCGACGAGCTTGACTGAGAAGGCTGTCTCTCCTTTCTCCTCGTCTCATAGTTTGCTAATGCAGACGACACCTCGTGATAGTCCAGATTCTGTCTAACATTTATAAAGGTTAATGTGAATGTCTCATACTCCTCCGCTGGGAGTGAGTTCAGGAGGATTACAGCCTTATCTTCCTCATCTACCTTGACATCCACGTTCACCAAATCCGTAAGAAGCTTCGTGTAGCGGTTGATATGCTCATTCACAGAGCACCCCTTCTTCATCTGAAACCCATACAGCTTGCTCTTCAGCTGCAATCGCGATTTCACACTTTTGGTCAGATATTTCTTCTCAAGGGTCTTCCACAACTGCCTCGCAGATGTCTCCTGTAACACAAGATATTTGATGTCTTGTGTTCGACACGACCTGTTCATCTTCTCCCACTCTTCATCAGTAGTCGTACTTCGCTTCTTCTCCAGAAGGAGAGTATCCTCGAGGTTCGATGCATTCAGGGCATCCATAACCTCACATCTCCACATCCCAAAATTATTTGTGCCATTGAACTTCACCACGTCAATCATCGGATGAGGATTCATGATCCTAACTGAAGTACTTTCCTCTTCCATCTATCTAGATCCTCTTTGTATGCGGAAACAAACAACTGAAAATAGATACCAACTTCGATAAAAATCAGATTTTTACCTTCTTCCTGAAACCCTAAATTGAGTTTCTGACCGGATCTACTCCACCAATGATTCCTCGAGCACTCCTTGTTTTGTTCTGTGATCGACACACGATCCCACGAACAAGGCTACCTCTGATCTGAGATCGACACACGATCTTCACCGAATCAGATCCTGATGCCCTCTGAATCTCCAGAAAAATCTCAAGCGAAACCTGGGAAGCTCTGATACCACTTGTTGTGCCCTGACAATGTAATATCCCTAGTTTGAAGTACCGTATTTTTTCTGAGTATTTATTTATTTTTTTAATTGATTATCTTATTAATATTCTTTAACTTGATTTATAGTTATTATTATTATTAATATATACAAATTATTTTAAGATAGTAAAGGGTATTTTGGCCTCATATTATTACCATTAATTATTTCCAATATTTTAATAACTTGTTACCATTATTTATTATTATTCTTTGATAGTAGTAGCATTATTCTTTCCTTCTTTTCTATTTCTATTTCTAAACTCCATTTACCTATTATCCATTAGCCCTTGATCTAAGCCCATGCAATTATCTCTCTTTTCTTCCATATTTTTTCTCAAACCCAAGTCCATGTGAGCCCATTACCATATGGCCTATACTCTATATTCTCATACCCATTTACATGAATCCAACCCATTTGTATAAACCCTATACCCATACCCTTTATTCCATACCCGTTTTCATTACCCATTGTTCTTAAACCCAAACCCGAAACCCATTATTCCAAATATCAAATCCCAACAAATCTTATCTAACTAATCCAAATCCTAACCATCTTGATATTATCCTAATCTTAACCACCCAATCTAAAATTCCAACCAAATCTATATCCTATCAAATCCTAAATCCTAACAACCAAATTCCAATCTTAACAACTAGATCAAAACATATCTAGCCTTAATACTATAACAAATCTAATATAATTCCTAAACTAATTCCTAATATATTTTTTTTCTCTCCATCTCAAACTCCCTTCCCTCTGGCCGAGCCCCCCTCAAGAGCCGCCTAGGTTTGGGATCTCGAATTCCTCAAGTGCATCCAAACTTGGAAGGGACATGATGGTTCAGTATTGTGCATGACTCGCCATGCTTCCAGAGGATTTCTCGCTACAGTGGGGTGCGAACATACCCGCGCCGTGCTTCTCCGCGAGCTCCTTCTTCCTCCTCCGCGGCCGTGCACAACCATTCCCATGGCAGTTTCTTTCCCTCTCTATGTGAGTGTCTCTCTCTCTCTCTCTCTCTCTTTCTCTCTCTCTTGCTGCTTGATGATGTTTTTGATTATTAGTAGTGAAAAGGAGTGGGTTATTAATTCTTTAGGAAAGGAATATAAATAAGGTAGAGAGGTGAATTATGATTGCATTTTTATTTTTCTTCCCCTGAAATTCTTTTCTTCTTCTGGTTATCATCATACAATTTACTAGAACCAAAAGTGGCCTAAGCAAGTTCAGTTCCCTTTTGAATCTTCTAACCCTTTGTTCTATATTTCTGCCAATTTTGGTGAATACATGCACTTGTATGTTTTTTGCTTGTAAGGCAGCTTATGCAAATCATGAGTGAGAGAACTTTGAAAACAGAGATTGCTTTTGGGTGTTTTTATTCTCAATATTCATCATCTCTGTTTCTTCTTCTGTTTAAAAGATGAAAAACTTTGAAATTGAAACTTTGTTATACCCATTCTGCAAGGAACATGTGGTAATAATGGAAATTGCATTTTTTATTATTCTATTAGAATAGGGAGTATGATCCATGATCTTGGAGGTTGGTTGTAGGGCTCTTTCCAACAAATATTCTTGCTTAGAAATTACTTCTTTCTTTTACAAATTACAACTTCATTTACAGTGTGTTGTACTATGAAATGCTTGTTGAGGAAACTGAATCCTAAGAAGGATAACAATGCTTGTACATCTAACGAAATGAAGCTTAAGAACCTTTCTCTATTCATTCTATAAGAGTTTCACCTTTTTCTCCTCCAATGAGTTTAAATCACTAGAAAGTCTAATATTGTAAAAGTAGCACACCGATTGCTATGGACTAAAAGTAAATTCCTTCATTCTTTCTGAAGTTGCATACTAGTAGATTTTATTTGCCTTGAATACTTGTGAACATGTGAGAATCATGGTAATTTTTCTCTTTAACCATTGTTGTCAACTTGTAATAGCATTAGATTGCTTCTTTGACCTACTGATAACGACTAATATCCAATAAAACATAAAAGATCTAATGGGTTAACCTTTGTGTCTGAACACTCTGTTCTTGGGCTTTTGAGTTCTAAAGGTTTCACTGGAAAGTCCTTAAGTCTGCCTAGGTCCCTAACATTATCTTTCACCTATCCATACAAAATATATGTACTGCTGTTCCATATGTTGTGTTGTGTCACACTGTTGAAAACCAAGCCTTTCAAGCTCCAACACTATCCCTGGAAGAAACCTTGCAGGGTATTTGATTAGTTCAGTGCTAGTTGGGTCCATCCGAGCATCATTCTTTAACTGCGAGCAGTGAACCAGACAGGGGAGGGGGTATTTATCATTTCATTCGTCAATGTCCCTATGAGCTGCCCGAAAATCAGATTGGCACAAGTGAAAAGGTGACACAGACTTACATTTTCAGTTCCATTTTTCAAGGAATTACAACATTTTGATGTTTGCTGCCCTAAAATATATATATATATATATATATATATATAACAAATCTTTACTGCCTCTACCTTTCATGATAAAATGTTCGGAAGAATAGCAACATAAATTAAATCAAATTATCCCCTTTAAAGTCAGTTTTGTAAAACGATAAATTCGAACCCGTTAAGAAAATTAATGTTAAAAAGTTTTGAAAACCCAATAATGGAGAATTTAAAATTTTGATAAAGTAAACCTATTAAGTTCATGTAATTCATAGGATCATACTCCCAACCTTAAGTTAATTAATAAGGATTAAATAAATAAAAGATCCTAACAATTTCTATTGAAATAAATTGTGTAGATTTTCCGGGAGTCTAGGATTTGCAGTGCTTTGAATTGTGGACTCTACCCTTGAGTTATGGTATTTGCTATAGATGGAAGGATATGATTCTGAGGAATAAATATTGGTTGTTTTTGACTTGGCTTGATAGGTCTTAGAAACTTGTATCCGATATGTTGCCGAGTGTTGAGATTGTATGTTTGACTTTGATAGAAGTAAGAGTTTTCGACGACTTTGAGAATATTAGTTGCTTCATAGTGTTGCCTGGATTATTTTATTCATGACAGTTGGTTATTATTCACCCTGGATATCTTGATTCACTTGAAGAACTTGACTGACTACATTTTGTATCTAACTGATAACTATCTTGTCCATGCTACTTAATTGCTGGGAAAATATTATTACACGGTAACAACATCCGCATGTTATACTTGTTATATATTCCTGTATCACCGGTATCCTGTTACTTGACATGTTGTACTCCTGTTATACCGGTATCCTAGCTTTCACATGTTGTTATTGTTACCGTGACTACCACTGAGTCATCCCAGTGATTTAAGTAACATGTATATTAAATAATCCTGATAAACTAAAACATGATAACAAACAACTTGCACTGGGATTGGGGAGATTGATGGAGGAGACAGCGTCCGTATTTTGGGTGGACCTAGGATTTAGGTTGCGCAGCCGAAAGAGGGTTCCACTGCAGGGTTCCCGTGGGGTGACTGGCACCCCGTCATGTTTCCTGTTATACATGTACCTGTTCCTGTTTACATGTTCCTGACTACCTTGCGGTAGGTCCTGGTTCAGCGCCAGGAGTCTGGGCCGTGGTCCCGGTATGCACGGGACCCACCTAAAGCATGGACAATGTCTCCAACCGATCAGTTTCAATAACTTAGGGCATTGATTGGCATGTGTGGTAGGCGTAGTATGGGATGCGTCTATTACATGTGACAATTAGTGTTCGCTGACATAATTAATAATATACTGTTGATGCTTGTGACTGACTGTAATCACCTGATTGTATATCTATTTATATATCACTTTGTTAGACTCATGATTGTGACCAGGACCAGACCATGACCAGATTTAGATACCAGCCTAGTGACATGTGATAGATTACACGCCTTGACATTGATTGCATATCTACAGTTGTGCCTTTTGTCTGCTACCTGTATTCATGTTTTTTATCATATGTGTTACTGTTCAGTTATTTACTGTGTTATTTAGTCTTTCTATCTGCAGTTGTTTTTACTGTTATATATGCACATGGTTTCTTCTGCACGAGCTGTTTCCCCTTTACACACACACTCATTATGGTCGCGTTCTGACGACCCTGGATTTGCACGTCCAGATATTGGACGATTGTTTCAATATGCAGGTGTTCGACGAGACTGTATGCCTTGCGAGGAACTGGATGCTCTTTCTTCTGATTCTGGTATTCTCATCCCTCTTATATTTCTATCCTCTTTGATTCTACCTTTATCGCTTTCAGCTGCTATCATTGTGTAGTCTTATATGTATTATTGCAGTGACCTCTGATTATTATGCTTCCGATTTATAGCTTGTTCAGGTTACAATTTAGGCTTAGCGCGTATACGAGGGGTATTTTTCCTCGCGTATATGCGTCGCCATAACGTCTCCGTATCTTTAGGATCGGGGCGTTACAGTGTGGTATCAGAGCCTAGGTTTTCGACTTGCGATCTTGAATTTTGACTCTTGTTTCACAAGAGAGACCTAGTTCTTACCGGTAACTTGAATAAGTTATACTTACACTGCAATATACATATACTATTCACATGATAATATTGACTCCATTTGGAATTGATCGTCCTCCCTTTGGAATTCCATTCTTGATCTGTTAATATCCATAATTCCAACGCTCCTTTTAGAGTGATTTAGATTTCCATCTTGATTTCATCCTTCTTTCCTATTCATTTCTCCTAATTCTATCTCTTGAGATCGGTTACTCCATGTTGAAGCTGGTAGCAGAGATCAGAGCGCGCAGCGGAAGCGTAGTGCATTCATGATGTACTGAGAAGTGACATGAAAGTTTTATCTTCTTCCTTAACTTGATTTTTATCATTCTCTACTTTATAGAAATTTCGAGGACGAAATTTTTATAAGGTGGGTAGAATGTAATATCCCTAGTTTGAAGTATCGTATTTTTTTCTGAGTATTTATTTATTTTTTTAATTGATTATCTTATTAATATTCTTTAACTTGATTTATAGTTATTATTATTATTAATATATACAAATTATTTTAAGATAGTAAAGGGTATTTTGGCCTCATATTATTACCATTAATTATTTCCAATATTTTAATAACTTGTTACCATTATTTATTATTATTCTTTGATAGTAGTAGCATTATTCTTTCCTTCTTTTCTATTTCTATTTCTAAACTCCATTTACCTATTATCCATTAGCCCTTGATCTAAGCCCATGCAATTATCTCTCTTTTCTTCCATATTTTTTCTCAAACCCAAGTCCATGTGAGCCCATTACCATATGGCCTATACTCTATATTCTCATACCCATTTACATGAATCCAACCCATTTGTATAAACCCTATACCCATACCCTTTATTCCATACCCGTTTTCATTACCCATTGTTCTTAAACCCAAACCCGAAACCCATTATTCCAAATATCAAATCCCAACAAATCTTATCTAACTAATCCAAATCCTAACCATCTTGATATTATCCTAATCTTAACCACCCAATCTAAAATTCCAACCAAATCTATATCCTATCAAATCCTAAATCCTAACAACCAAATTCCAATCTTAACAACTAGATCAAAACATATCTAGCCTTAATACTATAACAAATCTAATATAATTCCTAAACTAATTCCTAATATATTTTTTTCTCTCCATCTCAAACTCCCTTCCCTCTGGCCGAGCCCCCCTCAAGAGCCGCCTAGGTTTGGGATCTCGAATTCCTCAAGTGCATCCAAACTTGGAAGGGACATGATGGTTCAGTATTGTGCATGACTCGCCATGCTTCCAGAGGATTTCTCGCTACAGTGGGGTGCGAACATACCCGCGCCGTGCTTCTCCGCGAGCTTCTTCTTCCTCCTCTGCGGCCGTGCACAACCATTCCCATGGCAGTTTCTTTCCCTCTCTATGTGAGTGTCTCTCTCTCTCTCTTTCTCTCTCTCTTGCTGCTTGATGATGTTTTTGATTATTAGTAGTGAAAAGGAGTGGGTTATTAATTCTTTAGGAAAGGAATATAAATAAGGTAGAGAGGTGAATTATGATTGCATTTTTATTTTTCTTCCCCTGAAATTCTTTTCTTCTTCTGGTTATCATCATACAATTTACTAGAACCAAAAGTGGCCTAAGCAAGTTCAGTTCCCTTTTGAATCTTCTAACCTTTTGTTCTATATTTCTGCCAATTTTGGTGAATACATGCACTTGTATGTTTTTTGCTTGTAAGGCAGCTTATGCAAATCATGAGTGAGAGAACTTTGAAAACAGAGATTGCTTTTGGGTGTTTTTATTCTCAATATTCATCATCTCTGTTTCTTCTTCTGTTTAAAAGATGAAAAACTTTGAAATTGAAACTTTGTTATACCCATTCTGCAAGGAACATGTGGTAATAATGGAAATTGCATTTTTTATTATTCTATTAGAATAGGGAGTATGATCCATGATCTTGGAGGTTGGTTGTAGGGCTCTTTCCAACAAATATTCTTGCTTAGAAATTACTTCTTTCTTTTACAAATTATAACTTCATTTACAGTGTGTTGTACTATGAAATGCTTGTTGAGGAAACTGAATCCTAAGAAGGATAACAATGCTTGTACATCTAACGAAATGAAGCTTAAGAACCTTTCTCTATTCATTCTATAAGAGTTTCACCTTTTTCTCCTCCAATGAGTTTAAATCACTAGAAAGTCTAATATTGTAAAAGTAGCACACCGATTGCTATGGACTAAAAGTAAATTCCTTCATTCTTTCTGAAGTTGCATACTAGTAGATTTTATTTGCCTTGAATACTTGTGAACATGTGAGAATCATGGTAATTTTTCTCTTTAACCATTGTTGTCAACTTGTAATAGCATTAGATTGCTTCTTTGACCTACTGATAACGACTAATATCCAATAAAACATAAAAGATCTAATGGGTTAACCTTTGTGTCTGAACACTCTGTTCTTGGGCTTTTGAGTTCTAAAGGTTTCACTGGAAAGTCCTTAAGTCTGCCTAGGTCCCTAACATTATCTTTCACCTATCCATACAAAATATATGTACTGCTGTTCCATATGTTGTGTTGTGTCACACTGTTGAAAACCAAGCCTTTCAAGCTCCAACACTATCCCTGGAAGAAACCTTGCAGGGTATTTGATTAGTTCAGTGCTAGTTGGGTCCATCCGAGCATCATTCTTTAACTGCGAGCAGTGAACCAGACAGGGGAGGGGGTATTTATCATTTCATTCGTCAATGTCCCTATGAGCTGCCCGGAAATCAGATTGGCACAAGTGAAAAGGTGACACAGACTTACATTTTCAGTTCCATTTTTCAAGGAATTACAACATTTTGATGTTTGCTGCCCTAAAATATATATATATATAATAACAAATCTTTACTGCCTCTACCTTTCATGATAAAATGTTCGGAAGAATAGCAACATAAATTAAATCAAATTATCCCCTTTAAAGTCAGTTTTGTAAAACGATAAATTCGAACCCGTTAAGAAAATTAATGTTAAAAAGTTTTGAAAACCCAATAATGGAGAATTTAAAATTTTGATAAAGTAAACCTATTAAGTTCATGTAATTCATAGGATCATACTCCCAACCTTAAGTTAATTAATAAGGATTAAATAAATAAAAGATCCTAACAATTTCTATTGAAATAAATTGTGTAGATTTTCCGGGAGTCCAGGATTTGCAGTGCTTTGAATTGTGGACTCTACCCTTGAGTTATGGTATTTGCTATAGATGGAAGGATATGATTCTGAGGAATAAATATTGGTTGTTTTTGACTTGGCTTGATAGGTCTTAGAAACTTGTATCCGATATGTTGCCGAGTGTTGAGATTGTATGTTTGACTTTGATAGAAGTAAGAGTTTTCGACGACTTTGAGAATATTAGTTGCTTCATAGTGTTGCCTGGATTATTTTATTCATGACAGTTGGTTATTATTCACCCTGGATATCTTGATTCACTTGAAGAACTTGACTGACTACATTTTGTATCTAACTGATAACTATCTTGTCCATGCTACTTAATTGCTGGGAAATATTATTACACGGTAACAACATCCGCATGTTATACTTGTTATATATTCCTGTATCACCGGTATCCTGTTACTTGACATGTTGTACTCCTGTTATACCGGTATCCTGGCTTTCACATGTTGTTATTGTTACCGTGACTACCACTGAGTCATCCCAGTGATTTAAGTAACATGTATATTAAATAATCCTGATAAACTAAAACATGATAACAAACAACTTGCACTGGGATTGGGGAGATTGATGGAGGAGACAGCGTCCGTATTTTGGGTGGACCTAGGATTTAGGTTGCGCAGCCGAAAGAGGGTTCCACTGCAGGGTTCCCGTGGGGTGACTGGCACCTCGTCATGTTTCCTGTTATACATGTACCTGTTCCTGTTTACATGTTCCTGACTACCTTGCGGTAGGTCCTGGTTCAGCGCCAGGAGTCTGGGCCGTGGTCCCGGGTATGCACGGGACCCACCTAAAGCATGGACAATGTCTCCAACCGATCAGTTTCAATAACTTAGGGCATTGATTGGCATGTGTGGTAGGCGTAGTATGGGATGCGTCTATTACATGTGACAATTAGTGTTCGCTGACATAATTAATAATATACTGTTGACGCTTGTGACTGACTGTAATCACCTGATTGTATATCTATTTATATATCGCTTTGTTAGACTCATGATTGTGACCAGGACCAGACCATGACCAGATTTAGATACCAGCCTAGTGACATGTGATAGATTACACGCCTTGACATTGATTGCATATCTACAGTTGTGCCTTTTGTCTGCTACCTGTATTCATGTTTTTTATCATATGTGTTACTGTTCAGTTATTTACTGTGTTATTTAGTCTTTCTATCTGCAGTTGTTTTTTACTGTTATATATGCACATGGTTTCTTCTGCACGAGCTGTTTCCCCCTTTACACACACACTCATTATGGTCGCGTTCTGACGACCCTGGATTTGCACGTCCAGATATTGGACGATTGTTTCAATATGCAGGTGTTCGACGAGACTGTATGCCTTGCGAGGAACTGGATGCTCTTTCTTCTGATTTTGGTATTCTCATCCCTCTTATATTTCTATCCTCTTTGATTCTACCTTTATCGCTTTCAGCTGCTATCATTGTGTAGTCTTATATGTATTATTGCAGTGACCTCTGATTATTATGCTTCCGATTTATAGCTTGTTCAGGTTACAATTTAGGCTTAGCGCGTATACGAGGGGTATTTTTCCTCGCGTATATGCGTCGCCATAACGTCTCCGTATCTTTAGGATCGGGGCGTTACAGACAACAACCAGAAGAGGAACCCTAGATCTCCAAAGCACAGAAGAAAAATTTCAAACAGCAGCACAAATATCACAATCTCAAAGAGAGAACACGAAACAAAGATTAACGAGGTTCGGCCTTGATGCCTACGTCCTCGGGGCAATGAAAGAGAGTTTCTATTGATTTTAATAATCAATTACAATGGATGCAGCACCTCTGAGTATCAAGAGAGCTACAACTTTTCTTGGTACAGCAAAACCCTAGAAATCCTGCTTTTATACAACAGATTTCTAATTCAGCAAAACAGCCCGCAACCCGACTGTCGGTCGACCGACCCTATACACCGGTCGACCGGGCCGGTCGACCGTTCCCAACCGAGAGTTGGGTCACTTCAGTCGGTCGACCAGGCGGTCGACTGAGATGATGCCTTGTGCATGTTGTGCACGTCGGTCAACCGGACCGGTCGAATGAACTCCTGCTACTGCGGGCGGTCGACCGGGCCGGTCGACCGAACTTATGCCGCTTCTGCTGCTGACCTGCTTTTGCTGCTGTCCTTCCGTCGTCGACTTCCTCGACGATCCTTGTTGACTTCCTCGACTACATCTTGACTTCCTCGACTACATCCTCTCTCTTTCCAACAACAATTTTTTAGGATTTGCTCTTTTTTTATGGTCTTATGTGATCAGTGAGAGAAGTTTTATTTCAAGCCCCTGTTGTGTTCATAATGTCACTACTCATTAAATTTATACCACCTGATGTGATGTTGACGATGTTTGTATAATTTGATCAATTCTTCTTTGGATGCTGATATTAGTGATATATGAAATTGTTTTAGACAAACGATATATTTTCCTTTCTAAACCTAATTAACCAGATTTCTCCTGTTGATTTGTGATATAAAGATTATAGCTCTACTTTAACTTTCCAAACATTTAGTTGAATAAATGATGATGTTCGATGTCATTCTGTGATTGGTTTTATCAAAATGTGGGTATAGGCTAACTATAAGACACACTTTCCTTCAATGCCCCTTGAGTGCCATATATCTATGTAGGTCATGTTTTACTGGATGCTTTGGTAAACAAGAAAAAAACATATGAAAACTTGTGAGGAAAGTTATTTCTTTCAAGTATCTGCAGATATTTGAAGGTAATAATAAAATGGTAGTAATGTACTTCATTCTTTAATAACTGCTGTTAATTTTTTTTCCAATTTCATGTGTTATATCATTTAATACCTATCAGTTCGATTTTTTTCATATTTAAATTACAATGTATTGTGTGAACCATCATGAAACTACTATTCACCCATTTGCTTAATTTACAAGGTTAGGGCTCAGTTGCTTCTTAACTTTTGACCCCTGGAAAGTACCGACCTAGGATGTACAACAATAGAAAACATGTTGCAAAATTAGAATGGTTTTAGAATCCATTTACCTTTGGCAGAGTCTTTTTATATGTTAACTATATATGGATATATGTGGAAGTATACCAAATTTTATCAGTACTTTCCAGGGGTATATTCACTTCTGGGTTGTCTCTTTGTCTTGTCAAAGATTAAATTGGCCACATGTCCTTCCTAGGAGGTTGTGAAATGTTTATACATATGTTCGAGACATTATTAGGGAAATCAATTCATGTGGTTCCTATCAGTCTATATGAGATTTATGCTTAATATGGATGCTTCTCTTGTTGTGGCCACATGTCCTTCCTAGATTTTATGTGACTTCCATACACATGATAAATACCCTCTTTCAAATTAGTTACACTAGACAAAAGCTGAAGGCCTGAAAAATTGGTCTTGCAGCAATCGTGAGACTCAGTATCTGGTTATACTCCTAACCATATCACTTACGATTCCTTAACCTTGTAGGTCTGCATCTAAAGATTATAAACTGAAAAGTCTAATATTTCATATTACTTGATATCCTTTTTGATTGATTTTAAGAATTAAAATGTGTGATAAAAATAGTAATATGAAAATTTTATATTCTGTAGGTTTTATTGAATGATGTTTGCTTTTTAAGTTCTTAATCAGCAAGCAAAAAAATTTCAACCAATTTCAAATCTCAACCACAAACAAACTATCAGATTTAGCAGAATTCAGATAACAAAAAGAAAGAGGGAAGGAAAGCAGATACAATAGAGATCAGAGAGAGGAAAGGTGCTCGCAGATAGAAGAGGGGGAAGCGAAGAGATTGAAGGACATGCTCGC
Source organism: Agave tequilana (assembly GCA_038442645.1). Taxonomy (NCBI): domain Eukaryota; kingdom Viridiplantae; phylum Streptophyta; class Magnoliopsida; order Asparagales; family Asparagaceae; genus Agave; species Agave tequilana. Next base: position 181,984 of record JAVJIF010000800.1, read on the forward strand.
TATCAAAGAACCAGGATCCCTGCTGGATCGGAAAAAGAGGGATCATGGAACCTGCTCGCTGCCAACGAAGAAGGAGAACCAAACATGTTGCTAGTGCTTCAGATCGGAGAGGAAAAGGGAAAGGAAGAGTCACGTGGGATGAGTTTTAAGTATTTTGTTATATTCACCCCTTCATTCTCTCTCCCCTATTTTAATTACAATTTTGTATTGAACACTATTTTGCAATGCGACTTATTGAACTATTTCTTAATATTGCAAAAAGCATGGTAGATAAATATCTGATTCTTGAGTTATGATGAAAACTATATGAAGTGGTGGATTTATATTTTGACGTTATCGTTATGTTTTGCTTAATATCCGAGCTAAATTATGGCTCTAGATTTCTACTCAGGAGATAGTTTATGCCTAGAATTAGAGTTTACATAGACATGATACTTTATGTTGGTTTTACTTCAAGATATCGTATGCCTTTGGTACTATTGTAGTATTACAGCAGATAGGGTATGCCTAAATGAATAAGAGCAACACTTGCGCGATCTTGCAATACAAATCATGGAATATAGATCGATTTTAAACCCAAGAACTTGCTAAAAATTTGATATCTCTCCTTAGTGAATTTTCTTTTTAATTGTCTTTGATCAAGTTTAGTAACAAAATCTATTCGTAGATTCAACTTGGACTCACTACTATACTCGCTTGCAGTAGTTGGTTTTAATTTTTAATTTAAATTATTTTTACAGATTTAACAATGATTGATTTTAAGCGATCAGAAACTTCCATATAACATGGTTGAATTATACTCCAAAATAAAGAAAGATAAAAGTAAGAAGAACAGGAAATGTGCGTGCACAAGCATGTTTGTACCCAAATGTGTACACATGTTATGTCCCCACAGTCTGGAAGACCACAGTTTCTCATAAGATACCAGCAGGGCTTTCCCGTAGACAGATAGATAGATAGATAAATATCCCCAAATCGAGTTGTGTAGACCAAAATATGTACACATTGTGTGTCTCCATAATTTGAAGACCAAAGTTTCTCATAAGACAGTCTTTCGTGTGCATGCTGACATAGGAAAAACTTTTCAAACACATAACCGTATCAAAAGGTGGACAAATCCTACCCTCATACTAGATGACAACTGGTAAATAACAAGCAAAATTTCCTTCCAGAAGGCATTTGACTAAATTATGTGTATAAAAATTGATTTTAACTTTTGTACTTACAATAAGCGTGAACAGAAAAGTGATTCCAGATGACAAATGGAGGCTAGAAAATTTTCCTGGCATGCCAATAGTCTGTCTCGAAGTTGTGACTTCTGCCGTCATTAACAAGTATTGTCCAATGGTTTGATGTCCTCTTGAGGTAATAATTAACAAATATCTGTTATTCTAATCAGTCATAGCACTATTGATCTAGAGGGTGGATTGAAGAATATATCATCATTGATCACATAATAATGTTAACTGTACTACAGAGATGCAATTTCGAAGTAATTACTATAGACTGACATGTTGGCCTCACTTTTATGAGTTGCGAGCAGGGCCAACATACAGCCTTAGAATCCTTAAACGGTAGTGCCATATTGTTAGTATATGTAGCATTACTTGACAGCAAGAGATGTAGCTCAACATAGATTACAGCAAAGATAGATAGAAACGTGTATCAAGTGCTACGACATTCCTTTGGCAAGAACAGTGTGATAGTTTTATGGGATTACTTGATTTCTCCATATACAAAACAACATTGCTCAAAGCAGAATCAAGAGAATCAGTAGAGAATCTCTTTCAGAAGTAAGAGGGTCCATGTTCCAACTATAAAGGAAGTCAGTTATGATAAATTCTCAGCCAAAAATTCATGTACACAGCCAAGAATTTATAACTAAATTTTTTTGTGTTCACACTTCTTCTCACTGGTAAACGTGTAGCATGGTGCTAAGTTTCCGAATTCTTCCCAAGGCTTATGTGCATGGAATTTGCCAACTTCCCCAGTACTAGACAAACTTATTAATATTAATCAACTGATTACTAGCATAATCACATGATTTGGTCTTAAATATCACTTTCTTTTATAACTCTCTCTCCAAGACTAGCCATATTTCCACCTGAAATAGGATTCTTCCTCATTTCCTATTTCGCTTTTTTGGACTTTCTCTCTTTATCTTTGGTAGAGAGTGTTAGATAAATATTATTCCTCAGACATTATATAATGCAACTTACCTAGCAATTACCTGGCAATTACAACGGCAGGAGACTATAAATAACCAATCTTTGCTAATTGACCCCATTGCACATTTGCTCAACTCCTAACTAAGCTACCCTTGTGTCCATCACTACTCTTCCCTTCCTTTTCTTCTCTTTGTGCTGCTCCACTCTCCTGTCAACAGGAGCAGTAACAGTTCGCATTGGAGCCGTAACCAACCTGAACTCTCGCATCGGTAGAGAGCAAACAGTAGCTATTGAGATAGCAGTACAAGATTTCAGTTCCTCCATCTCAAACATATCTGTCATCATTTCTGATTCCAGCAATAAAGGTAGCTCCTATACCACAATTGTTCTACTTTTATAGAAATTAAACTGGGAGACGTAGCCATTTTGATATTTGTGAAAAAAATCTGTCAGTACCCAAAGCCTGACCCTGTTTTTTCTTCCATGATCACAAAGAAAATTCTCCTCTTACCCCAATTGTGAAATCTGATTTCTTGACGTCCACTTTTTTCTCATAAGCTCTGTCTACAGTATATTCCTCTTCCTCAGATTTGGAACTCAAAGGAATGTAGTATATCCTTGATGTCATGTATAAGTCATTTTTTCTAAGGTGAATATGGCCGCCCATATGTAAAATATGGTCGCCCTGTGCTTCGTCAAAGACTGACAATGAAACGTAAGTACACCTTTCGACTTGATGTTACAAGTTGTTAAACTCTTTAGTTGTTGGAGGAAATGCTATTTTATATGAATAACACACACAGAGAGAGAGAGAAGGATCCTTCGGGAAGGATTTGGACACGAATCCTTCCCACTCAAATACATAGCCACGACGTCTAAAATAAGATTCACTCCGTTGAAGTTGTTCTACATTATTTAAAGAGTCTATAAATCAAAAATCATATATTTTTAATACTTTTTATCCATCCATCAAGTGACGCAAAATGGACGGCTGAAAGTAGCCTATTGCTTAGATCTACATCTTTAAACATACAAATTCTCGATCCGACCATTTCATCATGATCTAGAAACTTAAAAACCCTCATACACCATTTTTTGCTAGATTTCAAATATTTTACGCCGTTAAACTAACCAACTCACTATTTATGTCATCTGTTTTTTTCGTTTTTCTTCTACTTGATGCAGGGGCAAAAAGTATTTAAAATACTTGATTTTTGGTTTATAGGTACTTCAAATAATGTAGATCAACTTTAACAGAGTGGATCTTTTATTCGAATGTCGGAGGATTGTATTTGAGTTGGAAGGATCCGGGCTCAAATCCTTCCGAAAGGACACAAGTCTATCTCTCTTGTGTCATTCCGGAAGGATTTGAGGCGGAATTCTTCCCATTAAAATATAACCCTACGACATTTTAATACAAGATCCACTCCGTTGAAGTTGATCTATATTATTTTAAGTATTTATTAACCAAAAATTAAGTTATTTGAATACTTTTTGCCCATCCATCAAGCGGCGCAAAATAGACGGCCGAAAGTAGTGAGTTAGTTAGATCTATGTCTTTAGACATACAAATTCTCGATCTGACCTATGATCTAAACATTAAAAAACCTATAAACTAATTTTTGTTAGGTTTCAAATGTTCTACACTGTTAAACTAACCAACTCACTATTTAGGCTGTCCGTTTTTCTCCTACTTGATGCATGAGAAAAAAGTATTCCTCAAAGTCTTTTGGAAGGGCACAAGTCTCTCTCTCTCTCTCTATCTATATATATATATATATACACACACACACACGCACACACACAGAGACAAGTCTCTTTCTATAAATATACACACAGAGAGAGACAAGTCTCTCTCTCTCTCTCTCTCTCTATATATATATATATATATATATAGAGAGAGAGAGAGAGAGATATATAGAGAGACTTGTGTCCTTCTAAAAGGATTTGAGCCCGGATTCTTCCCACTCAAATTCAATCCTCCGACATTCGAATACAATATCCACTCCGTTGAAGTTGATTTATATTATTTCAAGTATCTATAAACTAAAAATCAAGCATATTGAATACTTTTTTCCATCCATCAAGTGGCGCAAAATGGACAGCTGAAAGTAGTGAGTTGTTTAGATATTTGTCTTTAGGCGTACAAATTCTCGATCCGACCATTTCATTATGATCTGAACATTTACAAACCCCTACAAACCAATTTTTGTTAGGTTTCAAATGTTATACACCGTTAAACTAACCAACTCACTATTTAGGCCGTTCGTTTTTCTCCTACTTGATGCATGAGCAAAAAGTATTCAAAACACTTGATTTTTTTTTATAGATATTATAAATTATATAGATCAACTTCAACGGAGTGGATCTTGTATTCGAATGTCGGAGGGTTGGATTTGGGTGGGAAGGATTCGAACTCAAATCCTTTTGGAAGTACACGAGTCTCTCTCTCTCTCTCTCTCTCTCTATATATATATATATATATATATATATATATATATATATATATATATATATATATATATATATATGGGGTTACTGTACCTCAGCCTGCGGCTGAGAGAACTCCCTCAGCCGGCGGGACATGGCAACATCAGATCCACAAATCTGTCATAAACTTTGGCGGACAAAAACCTGAACAATCCCGCCTAATTTAATGTCAGTCACCTCAACATTGTATTTTCCAAAAATACCCTCACTCACAACTTTTTACCTAATGTAAAAACATTTCCTTTTATTTTTACCATGGTCGCAGTATTTTTTGAAAAAGCGATGTATATGTATGCGACCTTGCTAATATTTTTTTAAGCCAAAATTTTTTTCATACACTATTTGTCGAACTCGTTCGCAGTAGTTAAAATTATAGTTGCAGATCTGTTCAACTTAGATCGTAGAGTTTTAATTTTTTTTGGTCTTTTATTTTATACGAATGCGACGTTGGTCGCAGTATATGAAAGGTCCTTTTTTTATTACATACTGCGACATGGGTCGCAGTTGTCTCAATATGCGTTGTAGTGTCCTGCGACCATGGTCGCAGTGTATTTAACGTCATTTTTTTAATTCCCGAGTCGTAGTTGATTATGTTTGCACTGTAGTCTTATGCGACCTTGGTCGCAGTGTCGACTCGGGTCGCAGTTGTTTACGTTTGCACTGTATACTTAAGCGACCATTGTCGCAGTGTCGACCCTGGTCGCAGTTGTTTATGTTTGTACTGTATACTTATGCGACCTTGGTCGCATTATTAACCCTGGTCGCAGTTGTTTATGTTTGCACTGTAGATGATTGCGACCTTGGTCGCAGTGTAGACCATGGTCGCAGATGTCTATGTTTGCACTGTAGACATATGCGA